>RJWJ010000775.1:0-102889 GCA_004363605.1 Indri indri | reverse complement strand
GTAAAACCCTTTAGTGAAATTTTTTAATCAATTTTCTGAATTATTTTTCTGGTTTCTTTGAGTTGGTTTTCCATTTTATCTTGGATTTCATTGAGCTTCTTTACAATTCATATTTGTAATTTTTTATCTGTCATTTCAATATTTTCATTTTGGTTGATATCCACTACTAGAGAGCTGGTGTTCCCTTTTGGTGGTGTTCTTTCACTCTGATTTTTCATATTTTATACTTTCGTACTTCTTTCACTGATTCCTTCTCATCTGGAGAAGCTGTCACTTCTTATATTTGGATTTTCCTTCAGTTTAGATGGGGCTTTTTTTTTCCCCCTTCTCTCCTCACTCATAAGGGAGTGTCTATAGTATATGTGGGTGCTTGTGGGTGCTATGTTGGGGGTCTAGGTTCTAGATGGATGCCTTGGTTACAGATACCCTTAATGTGGGGGTTTTCTCAGTTGCTAGTTGTTTGTAGGCTACAGTAGTGGTGAGCTATGTGTGTGGGCAGATTCCCTGTCTTTCTTTGATGAGGGAAGATAGACGTCTTTGAGATCCTTTCTCTATCCCCAGCCCTGCGCTCTTCTTAACAGTTTGAATTGTATTGGCATGCCCAGTTTAATCTCTGATACAGTAGGTGGTGCTAGGGAGTAAGAGTCAACCACACCTCATATGATTGAGTCAGTAAATGCTGTAAATGGCTGTGCAAATTGACCTCCCTGTTAGTAGGTAGCCAGGAGTAACAAGCTATAGTGTTCTTTCTGGGACCTGTGACCATCTCTAGCCCCTCAGAAGAAGCACTTGAATGCCCCTGGTAGTGGGTGGGGCCCTAGAACTTCCAGGTGAGTCCTTATTCTCTGCCAGAACAGAGGTATATGGCAGAGTAAGGCTGGGCAGGGCTGGGTTGGGTGAGCCTGCCCTCAGGCTCCACAAAACTAGTAAGGTAGCTGTTTTTGTTGGAGTCAATGATCCACTCAGGCTTCTGTGGAAAGACACCAGCGAGGAGCTGAGGTATCCCCACCCAGCCAGAAAGTCTGCTTGTGGAGATGGGGGCCATCTGAGATCCAAAATCTGGTTGTCAGTAGCAGGTATCGCTCTTCTCCTCCTCCCTGACCCTCCTCCACAGTCTTTCTCTGGCATCTGCCAGAAAGAAGGAGCACAAACTAGCTGACCTTCCCCACAAAGGCACTGCAGGCTGGGAGCTTCCTTATCCAGGATCCTGCCCTGGGCTGAGAGAGTGGCCTTCCTGTGGGAGGACAGGTTCTAGATGATTGTGCTGCAGCATGGACACACACTGTGCTCTCTTTTCAGTTTTGCCCATGTGGACTCTCTTGCCTCCCGAGATTAGTTCACAAATCTCCCCTCTGTGCCCCTAAGCAACATGATCGAGTCCTGGGGGTTTGGGATCTGGCCTGCAGTCCTGTCCCTGGGTCCCTGAAGATCTATCCCTGACTGTTCCAGGTAGAAGCACACTGGTCCTCAGTTGCCTACGGGGTACTCAAGCAGGTTTGATGTCCCTCTGCTTCAGGGTATGACCTGCTCTGTTGGAGCAGTCAGGCAAGCAGCACCAGGGAGAACTAGTGAGCAGAGAGCTCATGGTCTGAGCACCCCTTAGTCCTCTGCAGGTCTTTAAGAGGAAAGGGTTGAGCCTCACTCTCTGTGTGTGGAAGCCATCACAGAGGGGAAGCATCAGCTCCTGACTGCCCCAGCTCAAGTGTCTCTCTCTGCAGTCACACGCAGGTGAGGAAAATGAGAGGAAAAGAGTCTGAATGGAAAAAAACTAGCTCTCTGGTCCTCTCTGTACTTCTTTCTAGAAAGCAGGCCATCCAGAATGTCCAGGCTCTGGGTCATGTAGATCCCCTGGGTCCTCCCAGTCCCCTGTGACTCATGCAGTCTGGGACAGAGTTGGGAAATGTTTGTGTGGGAGCAACCAAGATGAAAACAGAGGAGCTGAAGCCCTGTGGGGACGACAAAGCCACACAGTAGGTATAAAGCAATATGGTGCCTGCCATCTTGGCTCTGGTCTGTGGTGACTGGAAGCTCACCAAGGGTGCTGGCAGCCTGGTGCTTTGTCCTTGAGAAGCTCCCAGTTTACTGGTGGCTGCAGCTTTGGGGCTCATGAGGGTCGAAAGGCTCTCCAGCAGCTCAGGAGACTACTGACTGCCAGAGATGTGAGGGAGGGAGAAACAAACTGCTCCACCTACCCTCTTCTCCAGACTCCAAATTCCTTGTCAGGGGATGACCTCTGCTGATATGTTGCTCCTTCTTATTCTGCTCCACAACTTCTGCCTGTGGAATCTGTTGCAGGTTCTGTCACTTTTCTCTCAGAATTACTCCTGATCTATGATTGTTTGTTTGTTTTTTCTTTTTCATCTAAAACTTTTCCTTCTTTCTGAGACAATCTGGCAGCTGGTGTCTCTGGTCAGGCATCATCTCACTCTTTTTCTATAGCTAGGAAAATGCAGAACTCGGGGGCTTTAAACAGAGCACAAGCTCAGAAAGGGCTAGAAATGTTTATAAAAATACTAAGCCATTATATATAAGACATCTAAGTAAAGGTATAGGGGATTATGACCAATTATTTTAAGAAACTAAATCCAGGGAAGCTGTTGAATTGGGGCTTGACAGGCACTTAAGTTTTCTCATAATTCTTCCTTATAAACACAATATAATCATAATTCCCAAATTTTGAAAAATGTTCCCTGATTTCTATTCTTTCAAGTTTTGTGAGATTACAGTTATATTATTTTGATAACATTTTTTTGTAATTTGGGTATTACCCTCCACGGGTAAAGGTGGTTCTCAGACCACTCCAGCAGATTCCGATGGCCGCAAAGAGTAGGATGTGTTGGGTGAGGAGATCTGGACAATCTAAACTGGAAAGTTCATTCCCACAGCCCATTTTTATCACATAGGAACAAAGGTGACCTCTGGCCAAGCATGGAGGACTGATAGTACAATGCACTATTTGCTGACATAGGAGATTGGTGTCATGAAAAAGTCCAAAAACTGTCTCTTTGAGATTCAGAATCATGCACAATTGAGTGCTTGTGCTGGGATCTGGTTATAGCCCTACTTTGTCTATTGGTAAAACACAGGACATGTTGACCTGACATGACATTGTGGCTGGTGTCCCTAGTTCTCACCTGCACCTTGCTCAGTCCCTCCTGGGACAAGCACTCTCGTGTGCTGGCTGTGTGTGCACTCAGACACATGGGCACTGAGCATTCAGAAGGCCAGAAGCTGGCTGACCGGAGAGAAACTCATATTGTGAAATGAACTGACCACATAGCAGGCTATTCACAACCATGGAAGAGAGCAAAACAGAAGGACAGAAAGAATAAGCGTGAGCGATTCTTCAAGACACGAAGTTTTCCAATGAGGGCTCCAGGAAGACCAAACCGGCAAGATCTGAGACCTGCGACAAGAGGTGTTTAGCCTCAATCTAGAAATATGGAGAACTAACTGGGTGTTCACCAGTTCATAAGAATGGCTTGAAGTGACAGCCAGACAAAACATATTTCAGAAGAAACCTAAGCATGGAAAGTAGCTACGGGTGTGCAGATTCTTACTTAATCACGCTATTTTCAATATATCTGAAAACGCAATGTTGATGTGGTGCCACACATTTAAAATGGGTTCATTAGGTCATAATAATGAAGTATTTCTTAGGTTCTTAGATGGAAAACTGAGACCAAATGCTGTAATATCTGTTTAAAATTACTAAGTAAAAAAATATTTCAGTTTCAAACATACAAATAAAAATAGGGGTTGTTTATCCTTAGTCTTTGCTCCGTTTGGACTTATTTAATTAGTGCTGAAGGAAATCTCAATTATAGAACTACAGTACATCAGATTGGCAATTGACTTTACGACAATGTGCATCTAAATGAAGCTACAGCAAAAAGACTGCTTCCAACAGTCTCCGCGTGAAAATAACGATCGTCATTTACTGTCACCAGAGAGTGCTTCCCTTGCTGGGAATTAAGGGACAGTCTGTTGAAAGTCAGCCCATATGTTCAAAGGTCATGATTCTATGACTTAGGCTCACATTTATCACAGGGATAAGAAAAGACCCACTTTCTGTGAAAAGGTCAGCTCCAGAAAGAACATCGGAATTCTTGTGCCGGCTGGTCTCTGGTGACTTTATTATGTGCTGCACATTCTTTATAGCCTGCCTTTGAAACCACCTGTCTAGTACACTTCCTGTTTGTGACAATAACAGCCCCACCGTCCCATCGACACCACTCTAATTAGGATTAAACTTCACCCGCTGAGATTACCTGACTCTTTGGCGCGTTGCCATCCAACAGGCAGCAGACGCTGCGTTGCCATTTTAATAAGGAAAGAGAAGAATTTTTTTTGAATCACTAACTGCTAGCAGTGGAAGAAGGGTTAATGGAGAAGTTGCCATATGGATAGAGTTAATTCAAATGTAAAAGGAAATATTAAGAAAATCATGTGCTCTGATTGAAGCACTTACAGAATGGAAAGTGTCAAAATATAATGATGCAGAAATCTTCTTTCAAAAATATTTTGAAGCACCAAATAAAACAATCTTATTTTAATCTAGTCTTATGCTAAAATAGCTTTTTCAGTGGGCTGTACCTTTGGAATCAGGCTACTTTGTAGCATTGAATGAGAAAGTTTCAGAGATTCAAGACATAGCAGAGATAAAGAATCAAATCTACAGTTGGTTAGACTACAGCTCTTAAATGATGGAGATCATTTCTTCTTGTACTTGATAATGAAATTAGAGTTTCTTTTTATCTTGTATAATGTCTTTTACACAGCATTGGTTTATAGCTGCGGTAATACAGAGATACTGATGGTATTGTTTTATTTCTTTAAAAACATTAAGATAACATTAAAAATAGAAAGTTAAAACAAAAATCATTGGGGCATATCTGTAATGAAACAAAATCAATTTTTAAAAATCCCTAAAACCTCTCAACCTTGAGTGTAGCCATTAACCAATTGAATCTGTTCCTCTACTGACGCAAAAATGCCAGTAGTCCTCACCTGGGACCCCTCGGAATTCCAAACGTGAGTATGGGATTTTAATTTTTATTGTACTAAGCCTCCTTTTAATTTAGACTAACAGAATAATTTATTTTTCACATTTTAATATTCCCAATTTTATTCATCTCTTTAAAATTTTTATTTTCAAGATTTTATTCAGTTCAAGAAAAACTGTGGAAACTGAGATTAAGTAGAAGAAATTGAGTTTTCTCAGGAAATTGCATGCAGTGTTTACTCTGCAGGCATGCAGCTGTCATCAATTACGCACTCACCTGCAGACCACCCAAATTAGAAACCCATGTTTAACAGAGAAGATTTCTGGGAAGGTGTTTTGCATTGTGCTGTTGGTGAAGGGACAGTTCTGATTTCAATTCACTTTTTGAGCATATGATCACACGTAAGAAACTATATCCAGAAAAATTCTATTTGATACTTGTGTGAAAAAAATATTTTTGTTAACAAATCCATTTGTGAATAACTCTCTGCAATATATCAATTCAATTCAGTAAGTGTTCTTGCTTACATGTTAGAGTATGTCTGAATTGAATGCACGCTTATGCAAAATTACATAGAAGATAAGAATATAAAAATAATTCCTAGGCCAGGTATTTTTCAAAGCCATTTTTTCTTAAGAGTTTTTGGATCTCTATTTACCCCTTATTTGCTAATGAATGTTCATATACCTGCCAATTCTCCTTAACTACATCTTTTTATTTACTGTATTTTACTTAGAGACTTTTTTTTTTTAATTTAATTTCTATACCATAGTCTTTGGAAGAGTCTGACGTAGAAGAAAGCTTTCTCTCAGACTTCAGTAATTAGAAGTACACACATTTAAAATAGCAACAACTGAACAATAAACTTTTGCTGTATGCTGCCTAAATATGAGAGGTTAAACATTCACTTTACCTTTTTTTTCTTAAGAACACTTAACCATCTCCTCAAGTCCCCTTTCAAAAAAAATTCACGGTGAAAGTCTCAGAACTAAGATAATATTTAATTTAAAAAGAGTTTGGAGATAACAGAAATTTAAGGATAAAATCCAGAATTTCAAAGAACTAAATAGAAAGTAAGAATTTAGTACTACTTCAAGTAAAGGTCTACAGAGTTACAAAGACTATTCATGTAATAAATATGCTATTTTGCCCTTCTTCAGTTATATAGCACAATATTTAACACCTAATTTTTAACTTGAATATGCAAGGAAATTATTCTT
Source organism: Indri indri (assembly GCA_004363605.1). Lineage (NCBI taxonomy): Eukaryota > Metazoa > Chordata > Mammalia > Primates > Indriidae > Indri > Indri indri. The sequence continues at coordinate 96,663 of RJWJ010000775.1, read as the reverse complement.
TAATTGTTTTATGCTATTTTATGTTAATGTGAATGTTTTAATTGAGACCAAGTTGAGAATTTTACATTTTATAACTAAAAGCCCAAAGCAAGAGTATTTGGGTTTTTCACATGCCATTAGGGGGCGATCTCCCCTCATGGGACTGGCCGTTAAGCGTCCAGAGTGAGACACAAAGCTCCAAACTGTGGCCTCTACAATATACTGTCCATAAAACAATTCTCTTATCCTCGTCCCTGATCTGATATGTTTCGCTGGTTGAATAGCGATAAGCGTGGACAATGTTTATACTAGAGGCCAAGGTTGCTTCAGGAACCATTTGAAGTACATGCTGGCACACCTATTTGTCAACAAGAGACACGTTTTACCCTTGAAATTAAAAAAAATAATAATAATACCAAACCAGCTGTACTGGACTGAGTTTGGGTTTTCGTGAGACAGACAAAAAACCAGTGAGAGAGAGTTGCGTGTGTGTGAGTGCATGTGTGTGTATGTGTGTGTGCGTGTGTGCACGTGTGTGTGTTAGAGAGAGAGAGAAAGATGTGTGGTTATAACCAATTTGATCTGAGTTCTTATTTGTTGCTATTATCACACACACACACACAGACACACACACACCCCATCTCACAATGAGTTCTATTGGAGTTTTCGGCTCTGCTACTCTGACCGAATTCCAAATTACCTAATCATATTTGCCCACTTCTAGTCCCTTTCCTCTTGTTCATTGACACTAAAATGGCAATCCTTACCTGGCCTTACTTATCCTTGCTTAAACTCAGCTATCCACCTGTTGTTGCATTAGCCTGTAGCATTAACTCATTAATTCCACTTTAATGTATCCATTTTTGCCATGGGAGAGACACACTGAAGAAACTCTTAGCATCAGTGTAACCCCTAATGACACATGCTGACATCTCTGTCTGTCTGGCTTTACCTGGTTGAGGAACACGACCACCACCTGCTCTTGGGAGAGTCTGACCTACCTGTGTCGCAGATCGCCAGTGGCTCCCCAAGACTGGGCCTCTCTTCCTAATCTCGGGCACGTGGCCGCATGTCTGAGCATCCCTCGCAGGCAGCTGTGCCTATGTGACCACGAGACTGGTCCAGGATGGTGAACAAAGCGGTGCGTGGCACTTCCAGGCCCAGCTCCTAGGAACCTACCCCGTGTGTCTGCAGGAAAAATTTAGGGGCACCGCGTTCCCCCCCAGGACCACGGCTGAGGACCGGCACTCGGGCTGCTGGCGGGGTCAGGCGGTGCCCTCGGGGCCCCCCAGCCCACGGGCGCACAGGCTGCGTGCGCGGCCGGCCCGTGGGCCCCAGGACGCCGCTGCCGGGCCAGGGAGCAGCTCCTGGGGCCGCCCAGGGCCCCGCGGATGTGCGGGACAGTCCTGGGGCTCCCTGCCGGCGACATTCGCTCTGCGGTGGCGGGATCCTGGGGACGTCCTGGGTAATCCCGGGAAGGGGCCGGGACCCTCGCTTAGGGCTGGATCCACAGAGGCGGCTAATCATCCCCCCAGGAGCCAGGCGGGAGACCGCAGGAGGGCACAGAGCCCCGGGGGGTTCGGGGATTATGTTGTCCTCTGAGACGGATGGGACGCGGACACCACCCTGAGTGACTGTGAGCGAAGGAATGGGGGGTGGTCTTCTGTTTGAACAGGAGGGCTCTAGGGGGGGCAGAGGGCTGGCTGCGCGGGAAGAGGAGTGGGGTCTCAGCCCGGACGGCTGCGGTGACGGGGACACCGGGCGCGAGCAGTGTGCACGTGGCGGGAACGGTTTGGGGTCTGGGTAAGTGCCGCCAGCATCGCAGCTGAACCGTAGGTATGAGGTGCGGGGCAAAGACAGGGGCCCCGAAAAGAGGACAAATTTTTGGGAGAACATCCAGGAAATGCAAAGACTCTCCAATCTATGGAATAGTGAGGAAACTGAGTGGTTCCCAGTGAGACTGAGAAGGATTATGGTGACGAGTTCGTGCTTTAATTTTATGTGAAGAAGCAGAATTCAAAAGTACATGGATATTATAAAAAAAAAAAAAAACGCAAAATTTCCTTAAAAGATTAGAAAGTAATACCCTAAAAAGATAAAAAGTTAGTGGAATTATGGTTTACTATTTTCCTCTTTCAAACATTTGGTTTAATTGTGTTAATTTTGGAAAGATACTAAAAATGAGACTTGTAAATGCTGCTGATGGGGACACCTACCAGGTTGCACTCAACCACTCTTGTTCTCTAAAGCTCTGTCTCATCCGTACACAGACCCACGGGCAGGGGTTGCTTTAAACAGCTGGTTTGCTATTGCAACAGCATGCAGGAGGCCGGCTGTGACACACCACCACCTCAGTTTCTTCTCAACCTCTCCATCCTAAACACAGAGATTAGTCATCAGGCAAATACCGAATATTTACACAGGTATTGAGAAAGGACCATCGACTCCTAAACCCTCTGCCAGGACGAAAAGAAACCTCAATAGCTCCCAGCAGAATCTGCCTTGTGTAGACTGTGACTGTCAGCAGAACGACAGAACTAGATTTACAATCTTAAGAGAGAGGTGCCGACGGCACGGTGCCTCTGGACCTAGTGAAAAACATTATTGGGCTAAAAATCGAATATTTGTCTCTTTCATACAATATCTCATCTCTGGCTGTTGACTCCCTGACATCTCTACTTGTATCGGAGGTGTCTTACCCTGGGCATGTCCCAAACTGAACTCAGTGTTGACCCAGAAAACAACATATTCTTCCAAGATCTTTGTATCAGCTATCAAGTGAGATATTCCGACAACATTTTTGATATTTCCAAATTGCTCATATCAGATCACTTACCAGGTCGTGAATTGCTCTCAGAAGGATCCACGGTTTTCTCATCTCTGAAATAGCAACTCTAATCTAACCCGTCACCTGCTCTTACCCAAACTATTGCAACAGCGTCAAAAACGCTTCCAAACCATCTCTTTTGCCTCCCCTTTCTTCAATCTATTCACCACGTATCAGTCATAACGAGGTTTGTAAAATGTTTACCCATAGAAGAACATACATAAAAATTAAAAAGAATGAATTACGGCTGTATACGGTAACATGAAAGAATCTCACAGATGTAATGGTAAGCAAAAGAAGTCCAAAAAAGAACAAATTAAATCTATTATGATGGGGATAAAAGGGGTAATTACCTTTGCTGGGGTGTATGATTTAGAGGGAGCACGAGGAAACCTGGGGTTGCTGGAAATGTTCTGTAATTCCATGTGGGTGATGGTTTACATGGATGTCCAATGTGTAAAGTTCATTGAGCCTTGCACTTAAAATCTGAGCACATTATTTTATGTAAACTATACTTTCACATGAAACTTGTGATTCAATATAGAAGTAAAGCAACGTGAAAAAATCAAATAGTATAAACTAAATGTCACCACGTTTAAAGTCTTTCAAAGGCTTCCGTTGCTGTAAATGGAGACCAAAATCTTTGTTGACTTCCTAGGCCTTTGGTTTAAGCTCCACATAACTTCCCTGGAGCCTCCTCTCTGATAGTGTAGAAGAATCGAGTGTCTTGTAGCTCCTCTCACAACAACAGCCTGGGGGGGATAAGGGACGATATTATCCTAGAATAAAAATGTGTTTGTTTCTATTTTCCCACAAGCCCGTAAGCACGTTAAGAACAAGGACAAGAACGAGTCAAGGATAAAATCACACCCAAGTTCTACTATGCAGTGAGATCTATTGTTACACTAAACTGAATTAAAACTAGGCAGAAAAATCTGATTATGAAAACTGGTTAATATGGTTCCAATATAAAGTTAATAGGAATGAAGGAAAAAGAAAATATTTACTTAGGTGGAAGCTGAAGAGAATTATTTATATGGAAAAGCAAGATGGAACATCCATGGACTAAGTGCAATAATGAATAAAAGTAGTATATTTCTATCTTTAAATAAGGGCAAGTAGCTCAAAGGAAGCTACTTAGTACGGTTATTTTAGTCACAGCACATTGCTTGAGCTGTATTTGCATTTTCTATCATACACTTTACCGCTCCCCTCACACCCACAGCTTACTGAAACAATGCTTGCCTGGGAGCAACACTGGAGTAGGTAAATGAAGGGCGTTGCAATACATCCATGAATAAAAGCATTAAACATTTTCCTGATAAAGTGAGAAAAGAGCTATGTATTATATATCACAGCATGAAACCATCCACATAATGGAGTAAGTATAAGGTGCGAATGATACTGTGTTGAAATTTGTATCAATATTTTATGACTGTTCTTACTTTTCAAAATTGGCAACATTATATTCACTGCACAACAAGGGGAGAAAAGAAGAAAAGTTAAGTGGATAAATATTGAAATATCAAACACTCATGGTATAGGCTCAAAGTGTTTGCAGTGAGCAGCAAATGCTATTCAATTCCCATATCATGACTATACAATTAATTTCCAAGCCTTATTGGGAAAACTGCTCAATATTGACTTTCAATATTATTCAGTTGATGTTCTCTGTTTTCTCAAAAAACCATTGATGCTGGCTTTAGAAATATTTGCATTGAAAAAAGGAATTATTCATTATTATATATAACATCTATACATATCATTATTTATTATACTTATACATATTGTTATTAGTTATGACAACTCCACAAGGTGGGCTGCACTGGTTCAACAGCACAGGTGTGAGTGTTGAGTGTCAGAGGGTATATATGACAGTATCCAGAGAGTCCCACCCTCCTCCACCCTTGCTGAGATTGAAACACGAATCATTCTCAATGCAAAGAAGGTCTTATCTTACCTTTTGGCTGGAATAGTGTGCCCCACTGACTATCAATATTCTACTGCCATCAGGTCACCATATCCATATGGGCTGTCCTGTTTTTGTGATTAATATCGTTTCTTGGGATCCAAACAGAAGGATTATGATAGATAGTCAGGTGGAGTATGTCCATGGACAGTCAGCTTGAGAAAGAAGAGTGACAACCAGACACTTTTGTGGGAAAAAGGAAACGAACGGTCTATGCCTGGAAAGCAGAGACCTAGTCCTAGTCCCGGTGTCTAACCAGCTCTGCAATCTAGAGCATGTCACTCAGATTTCATTTTCTCATAAAATGCAAGACAAAGGGGTCAGGTTTTTTTATATTCACTTCTAGTTTTCCAATTTTTCAGGCTTATATTAATACTCTAAAGGATCAAATTTGAAAAAATTATTTTAGGATTTAAGAGAGCACAGTCTGAATCTTGACTCAGCTCCATTTTGAGGTATGAGACTTTGGACACATTACCTAATGGTTTTAAGCATCAGTTTGCTCACCTAGGAAGTTAATAACAACTACTTTGTGGATTTACCGAAAGGATTAGGGACGCTAGAGACAGACTGCTGAGCACAGTGTCTGGGATAGTAGACAAACAACATTGTGGCTGCTGTTAATTGCTTGTTACGTTCCATTGTTTACCTAAAGAACGAATTCTCCCATTCTAACTCCTTCTCCTCTAGGTAGAGACTTCAAATTCATAAAACACAGCTGGATTTCTTATTTGCCCTTTCAGATACTTAACAATTGTAAGCAGGAATGGCCTTTAGTGCCCTCAAAAAAATCAACCTTTCTGCTTCTAATTCCACTATATCAGCTCTGTTCCTTCAAGACATGAAAGCTGCTTTGACTAAAAGAGTCCTCCTTTGATAGTGTAAGTTCCCAGAGATTGGTCACCCACAATTTCCTAATTTCCTGGTTGTGCATTTGATGAGAGGGAGCAAGGTCTGGAGAAGGTGAAGGAGCGGGACTATCAGAGGAAGGAGGATGGACCTCCGCAGCTGTTCCTGTCTGTGGGGAGTCCTCGTTCAGTACTCAGTGCCGTAGCTCTGTGCACTCATTGCCCAGAAATGGTGGAAAGGCCGTCAGCTTCGGACATTTGGCTCCAGGTTTCAAGTTGCGGTTCTGCCAGGAACCAATTCCTTGATCTTGGATATAACTCTTAACTTTTAGGACATGGTTCCCTCAGGTAAGACTGGTGTCCTCTCTAATCTACTTATCTACAAAGCTTCATGTGGGGATCAAATGAGATGTGATATATGGGGATGTTTTGCAAATAGAAATCTTTATGCAAGGGGGAGTTATCATTTCCAATATTTTTGGTCATATTCTGTACTTTCTGCTAACTTCCTATTTTATCCAATTTCTTCCAATAGTTATACCTCTTTTATGGACCATAAGATTAGATTTTATTAGTCCCTCGAATTGGATGCACTTCTTATGCAAAATTAATAGGATTATATGGAAATGCAAATTTATGTAAATATCATGCAAATGAAAACTCAATGCATCATGTTGAGCTCTCTATAGAATACAAAAAAACCAGGCAAGGCTCCTTTTACAGAATCAAACATAAGCTTGAACATACAAATTTTATGGCATAATTAATCATATGCAATATTATAACAGTGGTAAGCCAAATTTCCAGTAAATAAAAATGAATTATGAGGCACGTACACTTTTAATTTGATAAGCTGTCTTAGGGTTTGTGATGCATGGGATTACTGTTGCAGTTGCCGGGGAGTTGAGTGTGATTCTCTGTTTCCTCTTAGGAGGTGTTGGAATTAGGACGCAGAGCCGGGCATAATGAGTGGCAGAACTAGACTAAACTCATCACAAGCAAAAGTACAAAGCTTTAAGGTAGGGGCTGTATGTTGTTCTTATTTTTATTTATTTATATTTTGCATAATTGCGGTCTATTACAATGTCTGGATCATACATAATAGGTCTTCCATTAGTACTTGCTGATATTTAGTATTCTGCAATAAATCACCCAAACACATTTATTTATTCAGTAGAGGTTTAATGATTACTTAATATGCACAAAATTGGATGCTAAGTACAAAGGGAAGGCCTGTACTCTCAGGAGGTTCTTGGATAACAAGGGAGATAACGTAAGAACGAAATTCATTAGGATTCATAGTAGAAGACCAGAGCAAGTTAAAGAAGGCTTCAGGGAGGTGAGAGTGTTGGACTGGGGTATTGAAAGATAAACAGAATTTATCACCTTGATGTATATATAGGATTTGGTTAGATCCTCTTTTCAGAAAGAATTATTTTTCAGACTAACTTGGTTAATATCAAGGGGCCTTCATGAAATTTCTACAGATTTGGCTTTCTCTTTAGAAAGATTTTTTAAAAATTTTTATTATCAAATATGCTCCATGTGTTTCTATAATCTCTTAAGTATTTTATTCATTAGACACATAAATTTGAATACACATTATGTGTCAGGCATTAGGTACCAGCTATTAAAAATATAAAAGCTACTAAGATAGGGTCATTTCTGGTCTTCTTGGAGTGTTTCAACTAGTGGGAAAGACAGGCACTAAATAATCGAATATTCAGTAATAGTAATTATAACAAATGCTCTGAAGAATAGGTGTGAGATCCTGTTGTGGTCATATTCAATACATAACCAACAAAGCACTTAGGAGACAAGCAAATAAAGATGAAAAAGGGGTGCCGTGGGACATCAGAGAGAGGACACTGGCTTGAGTGTAGGAGTCCGGGATGGGATGCCCAGGGGTGTGGATGGGTGCCAGATCTTGTTGACGGTTTCATAGACCTGGTTACCCTGCACACTGGGAGTGTTGCTAAGGTTTTAAGCAAACATATAGCTATATCACATTTACTTTTTTTAATAGAATTCCTCTGGCTTCTTTGATATGAAAGAATTACAAAGGAAGAATGTTTGTAGAGAGAAAGGTTGGACTATTTTGCAATGTGCCCAGAAAGAAATAGCAAATAACAAAAAAAATAATAATAATTTGGAATAAAGGTTGAGATAAGTGGACTTATGAGAACAAAACTTAGGTAGAATTGCCTGGACTTAGTGACTGTCCAGATCTTAATGTATTAATAGTGAGGAAAATATGAAGGATAATTTATATTTTTTCATGAACAGTTAGATGAATAAGAATCTTTCATTGGGAAGGAGAACATTAGAGTAGGGACACAGATTTGGATACTTAGAATTTAAATTGCAGTTTATCTGAAGAGAAATACCACAGATAACTGGGGATGTCTATGTCTCTATCTCTCTATCATCTACTGAAAGAGCAAAGCTCTGGAAATAACATGTGAATTTGATAGTCACAGACTTCTTAGCAAGTAGGAAAGGCTGCAAGAAAGAGGGTTTCCCTGGCCCGGCAGGGAAGAGGGACACATGGGCCTGGGAAGAACACGGGTGAACACAGAAGGTAGGGTGAAAGGTGTCCACAAAGATTAGGACGAAGAGAGATACAGGAAAAGAAAGACATTAAATGTATGAGGTGCCCATAAAATAGGAAGGAAGCCAAGCATAAAGGGACAGGGTAATCCGAGAAGGCAGGGCCCACATGTGGGATGGCACTGAAAAAGCGGTTGCTAACTCAGCTGTCTCCTAACCCAGTCTTCTCAGTCTCCCCTGAACCAAAAGGAAGAAAAGAGGAAGACAAGAGAAGCGGGAAGGAGCTTACTGTCAAAGAAAAAGAAGTGAGCAGACCCCGGCTCTCTAATGTGCTCATGCCTCAACCACGCCTCCCTGCAGGCCCCCGTTGCACACTAAGGATAAACACGAACTTGCATAGAACGTTCAGTTTGCTGGGGTGTGACGATACATGTGGCATTCATGACAAAACCGAAGTATGCAAGAGAGAGTTACCTTCCCCTCACTCTAAACTCCCCTTCATGGCCCTACTCTCCCCCCTCCACCAACAAATACGTACAACCTGGGCTTCCCTTTCCTCTTTTCCTGCCTCAAGGGCATGCTCGAATCACCCTGGAGTATACCTGGAGTGCACAGGCTGTAAACACACCTCCTTCTGCGTGTACACATACAGGCACACTCGCCCAGACACACAATCGCAAAGCTCTCAAATTAAACAGTGGAGACGTTTTACCTGCCTGAGAGCAACTGCTGTGGGCCAGTGCTGTGGAATTACAAACTAAAAACCAGATAAGGATCAAATGAAAAACATAACTGCATTTGTAAGTTTTTTATTTTATTTTATTTTACTGGCTTCAAAGAGGAAATCAAAACAAAATCAGAATATTTAGAAAATAAACACTGCATAAAAATGAAATGAGAGTAAGTCATAAATTTTTTTGTCTAACCAGATGTAAAAAAATTGAACTAAATAGCCCAAAAGTGAATTAAAAAAAAAAAAAAAAAAACGAACACCACCACCAGAGCAGCTGCGTTTGCCCTGCATGTTAACCACGGGTATCTCTGGGGCTCTTTCCAGACACGTGATGGATGCCCTTTGTATCCCTCAGAAATGGGGTGTGGCCACGTGACTGTCATTGAACAAGCCACATGTGTCCCTGCAGACTGGAAGCTCTGAGGACCAGGTGTCACCAGTCATGCGTCCTCGCCCAGTGCTGTGTAGACCCCGGCACTCCAGGCCATTTCCCGGGGGACAGACAACTTGGAGAACTGCCCTGTCAGCCTGCCCGTGGACCCCAGCGTGAGGGAGAAATGGCACGTTGGTATGTTAGGCGCTGAGATTTTGCAGTTGCTTGTTCCGGGACAGCTCTCCTGGTGGCCTTGGACAGACCCACGTCTGCCCCTCTCGCACCAGGGGTTCTCAGGAATAACTGTGCCACGTGCCAGCGATGCAATATCCCGAGATGGGGAGGGTCGGCGTGGCGCAGCCCGGGCTTTGCTCCTCCCTGGAAACAGGTGTCTTTGGAAGCTTTGCTCAGGGGTTACCTGGCCCCCGAGGAGTATCTGTAACGCAGGTGGCTGCCTCCGAGCTCACTCCGTGGCGGTGCGCGTGGGGTGAAGGCAGCCAGACTGCTTCTCGGAAAGGTGCCCGGCACCTTTCTGAGCCTTGGTGGACCCCCCGGTGGACGCCGGGCAGCTGCTGTCCCTCTGTACCTGTCTGTCAGTAATAAATCCGTTTCGTGGAACTTACAACACGTGAGTTCTGCGTCAGTAAACTTGCTGTGCAAGAGCTGTCTTACTACAGTAGATGGAAGATACCACACTCTGGTTCCAAGTCTCACCGGACTAACCTGGCAACCGGTGCACGGTGAGCCTGCTCCCACCTGTGACGGCGGAATACCTGTCCTGGCAGACACCCCTGCAAGAGAAATCAAATACAGAGAAATATTAAAACTGGCAGTAGGAATTAACAAAGTAGAATATCTCATGCCACAGAAAAAGATGAATAAACCTGAGACTGACAAATTTCCTTTTCAGTAAACAAAAATTACTGAGAAAAAATGAGACAATAAGAAAATTTGGCAACATGTAAGAGGAATGACAATTCTAGAGGACATAAATTTCTAAGAAAAAATTCATAAATGTTATACATCATTTAAAATGTTATGTTAATAAATTTGAAAATCTACTGAAAAATATTTTCTAAGAAAATATAAAAAATCAAAATGATTAAAATGAATTCTACAAAAAAGTGCCTGGTCCATATATTTTAGGAGATCTATACTTTCAACAAGGAAGACAAACTATCTAAAGAATTTCGAATTTCAAAGCATAGAAAAAGATCAATAATTTAAAGAAAACTGTTATAGTTTGTATAGTTTGTATGTTTGCACCACACACCCCAAATCCTTATGTTGAATCCCTAACTCCTGGTGTGATGACACTTGGATGTGGGGCCCTTGGAAAATAATCAGGTCATGGGAGTGGAGCCTTCCTGGTGGTATTAGGGCCCTTATGAAAGGAGATACAAGAAAGCTTCTTCCCTTGTCTTTCTTTCTCTGCCATGTGAGACACAACGAGAAGGCAGCCGTCTGCAACCCAGGAGGAGAGCCCTCACCAAGGATGGAATCTACCAGCAGCGGGATCTCATACTTCCAATCTCCAGAACTGTGAGAAATACATGTCTCTCCTTTAAGCCACCCAGTCTGTGGTAATTGTTTATAACAGGCAGAACTGACAAAGACTTGTATAACCTTAACATCTATACCTGCGTGAATGCAAATGCATGCATGCACAGACACACGCTCACACACATCCTTTCAGGATTACAAGGATGCTCCGATACGCAAAAACGTTGTTGCATATTTCCTAATTAACTTGTATAATTCATCTAAGTAATAGAAGAGGAAATCCATTCACTTTCTGAGTGGCAATAAAATTAATTTTAAAATACAAAATATTTTCCTGATTAAAGGAGATGTCAGTAAATTTGATATGCAAGAGAGATATCTTACTATGATAAATTGAATATATCTCAAACTGGTTTCAAATATCCTAATTAACATGAGACACAGAAGAATTACTGTTAAAATCATGCACAGAACAATCAGGCACATTATCATCACTGTAACTCAACACTGTTCATGAAGTTCCAGTCAATGCACTAAACAAGAAATACAAATATGTAGTACAAACAATGACAAGAGTACCATTATATTCCAAAGTTATGATAGTTTAAACAAAAAGTTCAATAGTATCAAATGAGAAACTGTTCAAAATTTAAAAAGTAAAAGGGGAAACTAACTAAATTTCATCTTTTAAAGAGTAGATCTATTGCATGTACAGCTTCCAGGGCAGGAAATTACATATAGTTTGTATCCACTGAATGAAAGCTAATAAAATGAAAGGAAAAAAAAAACATGTGCATTAATTATATTCTATCATAAAAATAATAAAAATATTACTAAAAACTGTCAGGACTTTAGCAATTTGTGCTGTTGTCACAATAGTAAGTTCTTCATAAGGGCTCCATCCTAGTTCTAGAATCATGTCCATCTTATAATAATTTATCCCCATATGTGTTTTCTGTGTAAGACTTAAATATGTGTCATACAGTTGCATTCTCTTTGATTAAAGTATTTTGTAAGAGTTACTGTCACTCTGTTTCCACACATAGCTAGCTAAAGATACTTTCGAAGTCTACAGGAAATAAAAGCAAAGTCCTTTGCTCTTCTCAAGCATGTCCCTACAGGTACACAGCATTTCTCATTGCTGGAACTGAGCGACCTCTCTCACCTCTGCCACCGTCTGTCTCCTCCTCCCCATTTGAGAACTGTTGTTTTCTGCTTAAGTTGGAGCAGTAAACTTACATGGCACAGCAAGACCGAGCATTACCTGTTTCCTTCCCATTCCCAAAGCTAAATGTGAGTTTGTGTCTGGTTATTGAACTCTAGTGTATAATAAATAAATATCTTCCAACTATGATACCATTTATCACATTTATTATTGGTGAGTTTTGGGGCATCGTAATCCAGATCACAAACATTCCTTTTAAATGTATCTACTGGAGAAATTTGCTACGAGAGTAGGATCACAAGAAGCTGTACTTCTAAGTGACTTGTCGTCTCCAATCTTGAGAGTTAATTCATGTAATTGTCATGTTTTATCTTTGCTTTGGCTGCTAGAGAACTTGAATTCCATGTAGTACAAAATTCTATGCTAAGTATTTCTCTGTGCTGCGTTAACACTGACTTCACTACTCTTATGTTTTCTCATCTTTATTTTTTATTCTTTTATTGATTTTTAGTGTATGATGCCCTAACAGTTTTGCAAAGAACTAAGCAATATACATACACAAATATTGCTTAAATTTCACAATTTGCATTGCATATTATTTTTCACATTCTCCCTGCTTTCTTCATTCTCATTCCCAACAATTTGCATTTATCTTTTGTTTGTATGTCTACCATTCTCCAAATTAGAATAATTTTTTTACAAAAGGAATACGCCTTAACTAAACTGCAAACAGGCCCCCCTCTGGAAGACAATGATAACTTTTCCTGTAATGGATCTGGGTTTTTGTTTTTTGTTTTATTTTGTATTGTTTTGTTTTGTTAGCAATAGGACAGTCGGATATATTTTTGAAAAAAAGGGAAAGAGGAGAATTTCATAAAGAACAAATGGATGCTAGTCCTTTGGGGCGCCCAAGTACCAGTAAGATCTTGTGAGCTGCTAATTACTTTAAGTACCACTCCTGAAAATGGTAGAGGACAGTGAGTCTGTACAGTGTCTTATTATCTGAATCAATATCAATGCTTTAAAAATTGGCAAGAACATGAAGACCTTGAAGCTTCTCTTGTTGCAAGGAAACCAAAATGGAATATTAAATATTTAAAAAGTAGGTCAGACTTAATAAATGCATTTTCAAGTAATCCAGCCTTTAAATTAAGCCGCAGTGTGGGATGGATGGATTTGAGATGATGCGCCAGCAGCCACACCAGTCCACGCGGTGCTCCTATTATGTCAAAATTCTATTTACGCGGAAATAGCTTAATGCAAATTTACATCAAAAAGCCACAATAAGGACGCAGAAAATTAAATGCCCAATTCTCAGTTGAGGCAAATGTGCAGGGATGGTGGGGATTATGCCAAGACCTGGTGTCATGAAGTCTGGGAAGCAGTTTCAGAGAAAAGAGGTTGTAAAAAACACACACGCGTGGCCACTGGAGATGTCAAAATTCCCATCCTGCTCCCGCCACAAAATGACAAGATTTCCCCCACTGCATTGAGAATGATGTTTTCCAGTTGCTGCTAACAGGTGCTGGGAATGGGGTGGTCTTAATGAAATCCGCCCTGGGCTCTGCAATCTTTCAGTGCACTAGGTAAGCGGGTGTGTGTTATAACCGTTCCTCTGTGACGGTTTCTGGGACGGCGCTGCTGGCACTGTCTTCCTGAGGGAGACGGGAGGCCCAAAACTGTCAGCCTCTGTCTCTGTTCTAGGCTAAGGCCAGAAGACTTGGCTGATGCTTGTCTCATGAGCAAAGCTGGAGTGAACGAGGCACAAATCCATCCTCTGTTTAAACTCTATGCATCTACTCCCAGGGTTTTGCATCCCGACCGCTTTGCTGTGTGGGCAAACCAAACGTATCCCAACTATGCTCAGTAATTTTAACCTAAATCCACACAAGTAACCATGACAGCACCAGGTCCATCCAATGAGAAAAAATTCTAGAAATCAACTAACGTAAGTGTCCTGGATCCTGAGAGCACGTTTGGGCAGCCTGGGGAGTTATGTTAACTATGGCTTAGAACTACCCACTGCGAGGTCCAATTCCATCTGACCAATTCAACCTGAATCTCTATTGCTGGGGCCCTGCATCCTTAATCTGGGTTGGGAACACTTTCAATCCCATCCCTGCCTGAAATATGGACCAGACGCAGGCATCTTTCACTGGTCTACTCTGCAAGAATTATAACACCTTGTAACTGACTGCTGCAAAAGACGGTCATTAGTTCAATTTTGGAAGACTCTAATTTGTCTAAAGTAATTCTTTACATTAATTTTTTTTTCCTTCCAACCATCATACTTTGAAACACGTTTTACGCCCTCCATATTTGAAGACAATTCTCATTACTATGTCCTCATGATGTTTCCTCCCACAGGTACACTGATGTTACTATCCTTCCGGTTCCAGGCTGTGTCTCCACAAACATATGCTTCGTCATCACCAATTTAAATAGTTGTGTAGAGCAAGAAAAGCCTCCTTGTCGTGACGGTGAAATGACATTGGTCTGTTTGAGAGCTCTGTCTCCGAAGGGTAATAGATATAAGAGAAAAGTCATAGGAAAACCCTCAAAAGCAATAAGGTCCAATGTCCACAGAAGTATTCCTATGAAACATTATTTTAATTTAAATTCTCATAATATCTGAGCAGGACCACTTGTGTGTTGTAGCCCTGAAATGAAATAAATTTGTTTATCCTGAAAGTTAACTATCCTTGTCGTTCACAAACTCTTTTAAACTACTGATGCATTTGGAAAACACAAGGATCTTTCCCTTGTATCTATGTGTTATTTTAAGCTAAAATGTATTAAAAGTTCTAATATCAATAATATTCAGGCTTCTTTGTATCCACCGGTCTTCCTTATATTTTAATATTTGATTTAAAAACATTATATATGTTATTTTTTAAATGGCTTCACCTTGAGGAAATTATAATAAATACACATTGAGGAAAAGTTCTTAATTTTAATTACAATGTATCTTTTACTTAACTGTGTGATAACAGGAACTATATGATTTCAATACAAATATTGAATTGTATTTACAGTTTATTAACCTACTCTGAGCACTCAAATGGCCTCATTTAATCCTAAAAACATCTCTGTTAATAAGCATTATTTTTGTTACCACTTTACAGATGTGAATACAGTTTCCAAGAGGATAAAACTGAAGCAACCTGATAAATTGTGGACCTGTGTGTTTTGGCTTTAATTATTTTCGTTCCAGATCAATTAATTTTTCCACATTTTCACATAAGCCAAAAAGAAAAAGGAAAACATTAATAACAGGAGAGGTATCATTCTCTTCTCTTCGATCCCACCCCCTTCTTACATATGCATCCCCAATATTTAGAAAAATAAGGAATTAATTACCGTATCACTATGATAGAAGCAAACAAGAATATCTACATGGTCTAAATGGGTCTTGATTTAACCTCCTAGAAGCTGGACGTATGGCAATAGCTCCTTAGCATATTTTGCTTTCTATCTATTCGCTCACAGTTAATTTTATACAATATGTCACTGATGTCCATTGACTCATAGAAAAAGAGTGCAATCACCTTTATTTGTAAGTTACGTATTTGTACATGTTCTCCACTACCCTGAATCTTGAATGAGGTTGCAGAGAAACGGACGTTCCGCAACATCATGAGAGCGAGAGTCTCCCGCAAATGACTTCCGGGAAGAGGCAGGCTCTATTCCAGCCTTTGGTACCTGCCTCTTTGGCCAAAACTTAATTTCTCATGCTTCAGCTTAGAACTTCCTCTACCCTAGCACCTTCAAACTATAATGGGCTTTCTACACCTTCTAATAGATTCAAGGTCCCGTAGCACCAGGGCTCTACGCTGTTCACCTGTGCCCGCCTTTGCAGCCCAGGATGCCAGAACAGCGCTGTGCATTTCATATTGTGGATGCCCAGCAACCTTCTACGGAGTGAGAAAATGGATTAAAATACGAACTGGGCCATATTGTGGAGCAAGCAAACTAGTGCCTGGGTACAAACCCCTTTTTCAGTTCCTTGAAGCCCAGGTTCATGTCTCGGTAGAATGAATGAAGAGGGCTCAGGTGAAGGAGCAAAATGTAACAAAAGGCAAGTGTGCTTTTGTAACTTGCAAATTTTCCTGGCAAATTCTCCTGGTAAGTCTCAGACAGAAATGATGAAAACAGGTTCACAATAAGATATACACATTCGTTCTTTCATTCATTCAACAAATGGCTGCCGAACACTCCACGGGCTGGGCATTCTTCATTCTTGAGGGTGCCATAGGGAATTTGAACAAGACGTAGATCTCACATCTTATTGGTTATGTTCCCATCCCAAACATGCATTGAAAGAATCCTTTTTGGAAAGGACCTGGAGGTCAGTATTCTTGTCATAGCTTGATACACCAGCCAGGCAGCATTGCTTAGGTGAACCCATGGTGAGAAGGGTTAATGCCCCTGCCCTGAGTGGAAAGGGTAGAGGTCCTTGGAGGACATCCAATTATCAGCACAATTTATTTTATACTGGTGACACTGTTCTGAAAGCACGCAGTGTCTGAGAGGTGCACTCCAGGGGCACCTGCGTGTGTGTAGGTATGCAGGTGGGGGTGGGGGGATGGTGGCTGGAATGTTCTTGAAGTCACAAACTGTCCTTGCCATGGACCGCTCAGCAGGAGCCCAGGACAGCAGCAGCTCTGACATTGCAGGCACAGCAGAGTGAGGTGTCATGCAGAGCTCTGAGACCATGGCTGTCACTCAAGGAATCATTAGCAATGAAAGGGAGGCGGTGAAGCTTGTTGTGTTGTCATCACACTGCAAGAAGGTTGGCTGCCGACCAAATTAGCTTGCTTAGGGAGTGTGAATCAAAATGACATGTAATCTGAATGTTAATGAACGTTTTCTCTTGCTTCGGGCTTCAGACTCCAACCAGAAAGCTGTCATCTGGAAGACACTATCTTCTCTCTCTCTCGCTCTCATGCACGCATTTTGGCTTAACTTTTCAAGTTTACATACGATATAAAAATAATTTTTAATCAGCAGAGTACTTGGACAACTCATGTTTAGTGAATTATATAGCTGAGTCAGTGGTAGAAGACCTTCCCCAGGGAAGAGAAAGGTTTCATCAGAGTAATGTAGTTCTTTTCTTGGATTTATGTCTATGAAATATGAAAGCTCTAGTCCCAGGTGAAAATATTTAAACAACAAAGAGGGTCCAGTCATCCCTGTTAGCAAGAATACATTTTTGTTTCTTCCTACACATCATAAAACCAACTGAATGACATCCAGTGTTAAGAAGTATCCAGCAGTTCTTATTTTACACAGGCCACCACGTGTAATCACCTATAAACTTGTTTACTTGCTACACAGGCTTCTATCAAATTGTTTAGCATTGAGCTTGGTTATGTTCTCCTATATATTTTAAGATTTGGATTAAAAAAGTAGTGAAATCAGGTGACTAGTGTTATGCAGATTTAGAATAAGGCATTAATTCATGCACATTCTGATTTGTGAGTGTCAAGTGGAGATACATTAGAGTTAATATTTCTAAAAATATAGAAAAATGCTTCCTTGATTGGCGATAATTCTGTTCCATTCAGCATGGGGATCATCATTTGCAGAACTAAATGCACCTGTATCTGTTTCTCTGTTTCACTTATTTTTTTGCAAACATAGCGAGTTGGAATTGTAGAGAACTAATTCCAAATTTATGTAACAGAGAAACCATATGTGTGGTTTCTACACTATAATTGATGCTAAATGAGTTTTCTCAAAAAAGTCATGGAGAGGCCAAAAATAAATGTCTGTTCTTATCCAAGCTAATAATTGGGAAGATAAATAATTTTTTTCTTTTTAAACAGATCACTTATCTGGAAGAAAAGAAATCTGTAGTCCAGTTCTAGTTACATAATTATTATCTATTTCAGAAATTTTGAAAAATCACCCAACAGCTCTACACTTTAGTTATCATATTTGCATTATATAGCAAACATTTTAGATTTTTGCATTTCTAGGATTTTTTTCAGAGTATTACAGGGGTACAAATGCTTTGGTTACATAGATTGCCTTTGCACCGCCCAACAAGCGTGTCCATGCCCCAGACAGTGCGCACTGCATCTGATAGGTGTGGATTGACCCATCTCTTCCTTCCCCCTCCCACCTGCCCGACACCCTATGAATGGTACATCCCGTATGTGCACATTAGTGTTGATTGATTAGTACCAATTTAACGGTGAGTACATGTGGTGCTTGTTTTTCCATTCTTGTGATACTTTGCTTAGAAGAATGGGCTCCAGTTCTACCCAGGATAATACAATAGGTAGTTCATTATTTTTTGTGTGTGGCTGAGTAGTACTCCATGGTATACATATACCACATTTTATTAATCCACTCA
Source organism: Indri indri (assembly GCA_004363605.1). NCBI lineage: Eukaryota > Metazoa > Chordata > Mammalia > Primates > Indriidae > Indri > Indri indri. The sequence continues at coordinate 78,355 of RJWJ010000775.1, read as the reverse complement.
TGTATTGATGGGCACTAGAATCCACAAACTTTTCACATAGATGCTGCAAAAATTATCTGTTTTGAGATCTGAGGCTTAGATAGGTTATGAAACTTATTCAAAAGCACAAGATGCTAAGAAGCATAGTTTTATTTGAACCCAGATCTGACTGATTCCAAAACATATTTTATTAACCATGTGTTCTACTACCTCATTTAGTGGTTCAGATACACATCAATGTTTCCAAGGCAGTTGTTGTAAAATACATTTCTGCACATTTTCTGAAATGTTTTTAATTGTGTAAAATTAGTATTTGGAAAGACAAAAATAAATTAACATACAAATGAAATTAATATGTAGGTGATCGTGCTTTTTAAACACCATTTAGGTCAAAACCTAGGTCTCTGTAATTCATGAAACTGATTTTTCTATATGATTCTAATGGCAATTCTACGGCTACATCTCTAAAGTGTGTTTAGTTATGAAAGTATAGAAACAATTGTTGGACTTACACTCTGTGCCAAGAACTACAGTATGAGATTTTAGTTCTCCCAATAGTCCTGTGAAATAATTACTGAAGTTTAAAAGAAATGGAAACTGAGACAGAGTTGGATAAGCTGCCAGATAAAGTACTCCAGCTTGTCTATGCTGTGATTGTCTTCCTAGGGTAGGCTTTACATTTTAGACAAGTTTTAGATTTACTAAAGAGCTGAGAGGACAGTATGTAGTTCTCTATTTAGTCACACACAGAGTATCCCTTTTATTAACATCTTGCATTAGTATGGTGCATTTGCTATCGTCAGTGAAACCACATTGTCAGAGTATTGGTAGCCACAGCCCACAGTTCACGCAGGTTGCTTTAGTTTTTACCAAATGTCCTTTCTCTGCTCCAGGACCCTATTTAGCTTCACAGGTGACATTCGGTCATCATGTGTCCTCATCACGGTTTCTCATACTTTTTCATGTTTTCAAAGTCCTTGCCAGTTTTCCTGAATATAGGTCAGGTATGTTGTAGATTTTATCTCTCATATAATTTCTATTGTTTTAAATTTGTTATGGTGTGTTTTATGCCCAATACTGATATTTCTTGGTAAATGTACCATGTGAGCTTCAGGAGAATGTGAATTCTGTTGTTCTTAAGTGTTCTATATCTGTATCAATTAGATGAAGTTGATTAATAATGCTGTTTAGTTCTACTATAAACACATGTATAGGAGTATGGGAATTGTTGTCCAGTGCCCCATGGGAAACAACTCTATCAACTAGAGTACAGAGCCAATGTGTAGTTCCTTTTGCCTTTAGCCTTACAAACTCCACTCATTCCCAAAGTGATTTAGGCCAGCGCTCTCCCCAACACCCCTCATTGAGACCGTTTTGTACATTTGTAATAGCATTAGATTCTCTGCTCACAGTCTCCATTCCTTCCTGGAATCCCCCAACCTCCTCAATTATTTTTATTTTAATTTGCATACAATAAAGTTTGCTCTTTGTGCTATAAAGTTTGACAGATGCATAATGTCATGTATCCACTATTACAGAGTCACACAGAGTAGTTGCACAGCCTGAAAATCTCTGGGGCTTTACTTCTTTATTTCTCTCTTTTTTCCTCAAACACCCGACTACCACAAATAATTTTACTGTGTCTATAGTTTTGCATTTCCCAGGATGTCACATAAATGGCATCATAGAGTATGTCGACCTTTCCTTCTGACTGGCTTCTTTCCATTAGAAATAGGAACTTGTTCTTGTATTAATATTCATAAGATATCAAGTTTCTCACCACTAAGAAATGATGTTAGCTGCAGATTTTATTATTGGTCTTCCTTATAAGTTCTCCTATATTTTTAGTTTGCTAGTTTTTATCATGAATTGGTGTTGGTTTTTATCAGATGTTTTTCAGAATCAACTGATATAATTACATGATTTTTCTTGTTTAGCCTACTGATGTGGTAGATTATCCTGATTGATTTTTCAAATGTTCCACCAGCTTTGCACAGCTGTTAGATTTAATGTGTTAACATTCTGTCTAGAATTTCGGCACCTGTGTTTGTATGTCTATAGATTTCCTTTCTTGAAAAGTCCTTATCTAGCTTTGGTATTAAGGTACAGTTGCCCATACAGAATGAGTTAGAAACTGTCCCCTTCACTGCTGTTTTCTGGAAGAGATGGTAGGGAACTGATATAGTTTCTTACTAAAGTGTTTGGCAGAATTCCCAGTGAAACCTCTTGGCCTGGTATTTTCTTTCTGGAAGGTTAACTAGCACTGATTCAATTTCTTTAATACATAAAAACCTCGTCAGAGTATCCATTTCTCTGTAAGTTTTGGTAGTTTTTGTCTGTCAAGGAATCAATCCATTTCTTTGAAGTTATCAAACTTTTGTGTATAGAGTTGTTCATCATATTCTGTTACGATTCTTTTTAACGTCCATAGATTCATTAGTGATGGCTCCCTTTTATTTTCTGATATTAGAAATTTGTATTCTCTTTTGTTTCTTGGTGTGCTTGGCTGGAGTTTTTTCTATTGGATTGATCTTCCCACAGAACCAGTTTTTGGTTTTACTGATTTCCTTTATGTTCTGTTCTCAATTTCATTGATTTCTTTATGTTTTTTTCTTCTACTTTCTTTAATCTTTAATTTTCCTTCCTTCTCTAGTTTCCCAAGGTGGAAGCTAAGATTATTTATTGTTTTTATATTTTTCTTTTCTAATATATACATTCAATGCTATAAATTTCACTGTAAGCATTACTTTCACTGCATCCAACAAATTTTTACAAGGTTTTTTTAAAATTTTTATTTTGTTCCAATTTTAAAATGATTTTCCTGGAAACTTCCTTTAACTCATGTGTTATTTGGAGGTACTTTGTTTAATCTAGTATTTGGAATTTTTCAGCTATAGTTCTGGTGTTGATTTCCAGTTTAATGCCAAATATATTACATAATTTCCATTCTTTTACATTTGTTGGAACGTGTTTTATGGCCCAGTACTGCAGTATTGGTGTTTTGTTTCCATGTGAGCTTGAGCAGAACGTGTATTCCACTGTTCTTAAATGAAACAGTCTATATATGTTAATTAGATCACATTGATTAATAATGCTATTCAGTTCAACTAAATCCTTATGGTCAGTCTGCCTACTACGTGCATCAGTTACTGAAACAGGTGTTGAAGTCTTCAAATATAATAGTAAACTTATCCATTTCTTCTTGCAGCTATCAGCTTTTGTCTGACATGTTTTGATTCTCTCCTTTTAGGTATTACACGCTAAGGATTTATACATCTTCCTATAGAATAGACACCTTTGTCATTATTTAATGTCCTTTACCCCTGTAATTTTCTTTTTTATGCAGTTTATTTTGCCTGAAATTAGTATGGTTATTCTAGTCTTCTTTTGATTAGATTTGGCACAGTATATATTTTTCCATTCCTTTCCATTATTAACTGTCATTACATTTAAAGTAGATTTCTCATAGACAATAGAATTGAATCTGGTATTTTATATATTCTGTATATTCTGATGATCTCTGTTTTTTAATTGGCACATTTAGATCATTCATATTTAAAATGATTATTGATGTACAGTAGTTGAATTAATAGCTACCATTATCTCGTAATTGCATTCTATTTGTTGCAACTGTTCTTTGTTTCTGTTTTAAAATCTTCCCCTCATTTACCACCTTCTTTAGTTTTAATTAAGCATTTTATATGATTCAATCCACTCCCTTCTCTGCATGTCAAATATCCTTCTTTATAAAATTATTTTGGTGTTTTCTCTAGAATTTGCTGTATATATGTATATTTACATATATATATAAATAATATCTTTCTAACTATACATTGTCTACATTCAATTAACAATATTTCAGTTCAGGTATAAATAAAACAGGCACCTTATAGCAGACTATTCTCAATTCTTCCCTCCTACCCCATAATACTATTAACATTCATTTCTCATTTGTGTTTTTTCTCTCTTTTTAATTTGTTACTATACTGTGTTTTATTCAGTGATTTATAAATGGTAAACCAAGTGTGCATTGTGCATGACTTAGTAATGATGTTTTATTATTTTATATAATGTTGGATTTGATTTGCTCAATTTTGGTTTAGAATTATTGCATTTCAGTCCATGAGGAATATTGGTCTCTTGTTTTGTTTTGTTTCTTTTCTTCCTTGTACTATTTCTTTGCTTGTTTTGGTAGTAGGGTAATGCTGGCCTCATGGAATGTGTTGGAAAGTATTCCTGCTTCCTCAATTTTCTGGAAGTATTTGTGTCGATTGATATTATTTCTTAAGTGTCTGATGGAATTAAAATTGATATCATGTGAGCATGTAGTTTTCTTCACAGAAAGGTTTTTAAGTACAAATTCAATTCAATTCTTTAATAGATATAGGCTAATCATCTTTTCTATTATCTCTTGAGCAACTTTTTGTAGCTTTTAAAAAGAAATTTGTCCATTTGACCTAAGTTATTAAATAGAGTGTTAAAAAGCCATTCATAATATGCTTTACTTATTTTTTAACTGTCAATAAAATATGGTTTCATATCACCTCTCCACTTCCTGACCTTGAGAGTGTGTGCTTTCCCTTTGTTTCTCTTGGTCAGTCTAACTAGAGGGTTTCAATTATATTGATCATCTCAATGAGTCAAAATCGTTTTCATTGATTTTTTTGCATTGTTTTTCTTTTCTCAATCTTATTGATTTCTGCTGTGATCGTTATTATTTTCTTTATTTTACTTGCATTTCGTTGAACTTGATATTTCATTTTTTAGTTTTTTCAGGTGGAATGAGCTTATTGATTTGATATGATGCTTTTACTCCAAAATAGCCATTTGGTAGCATAAATACCCCTCTAAATACTGCTTTAGTGGCATAGCACAAATGGTGATATGGTATGTTCACCTTCATTCAATTCAAAATACTTTCTAATATTCTCTTTGATTTTTGTTGTCTTATGAGGTTATTTATTTTCAAAATTTTAGAGATAACATTCTGATATTCAATTCAAATTTAATCCAATGTGCTTAGAGAATATATTTTGTATGAATTGAATTCTTTTAAACTATTTAATAATTAAAATTTGTTTACAGCTCAGGAAATAATCTAGCTTGGTAAATGTCCCATGTGCAAATAAAAATGTGTTTACATTTTGCTATTGTTGAGTGGCATGTCATGTGGTCATTAGGTCAAGTTAGTTGATAGAGTTGTTTGAGTCATGTATATTTTTACTGATTTTCTGACTAACTGTTCTATCAATAGTTGAGAAAGGGTATTGAAATTTTTGACAATAAATTTGGATTTATTTCTTTCTAGTTGCATTGGTTTTTGTTTCTTGTATTTTGAAGGTCTACTGTTAGGTTCATAAAAGTTTAGGAACATTATTTTCTCTCGATGAATGGGCACCTTGATTATTATGAAATGAGCTTCTATACCTCTGAAAATCTATTTTCTCTGAAAGCAAATGTGCAAATATTTATGTAGCCATTTCAGCTCTTTTTGAGTGTCGTTACTGTGTTACATCTTTTTCCATCCAATTTCTTTTAACCTTTTTGTATATTGATAATGTAGTGCATTTCTTGTAAGCAGCATGCAGTTTAGTCTTGCTTTATGATCCAAAGTGACAATCTTTTTTAATTGAGGTGTTTATTCCCATTACATCTATGCATTAATTAATGTAGTTAGTGTTAAATCTCCCATATTACTATTTTTTCTTACATCTTCCATCTTTTCTTTTTTTCTTTTCTTCTTTTTTCTCTTGTTCTGGTTTCTTTTGATTTTTTAATGATTTTACTGTTTTCTTTTATTGGCTGTTTATCTCTATTTTGTTATGTTTTAATATACTCTTTATGATTTCTTATTGCAATTTTTTGGCTCTAGGACTCAGGCATGAACCCAGATTTCAGAGACTGAAAAAAACCTGAGTGACATAAAGAAGACTACATTGAAATCCACCTGTGCCTTTGCCAAAATTCTGAGATCTCAAAACAAATACATATGGTCTATTCCTTTTATAGGATCATGCTTGCAAATGCAATAACAGTCAGCTTGTTCTTCCCACAGTTGTTCAGACTTACCCTAAAACATGTGGATTGTTCTTTAACAAAACTTTGACTCAAATCATATAGAAGTACTGTGGTAAAACATATGTTTAACATAAAATATTTTGCTTCATATAGCCTTCTTAGAAATCATTTTGTAGAATATATGTCTTATATGTTATAAATGTGTTATATGTTAAAAATATGTAAAAATAGTTATAACATTTAGCATTGTCAGGCTCTACCCAACATTCTGTTTAATTATATTATTATATTACAGAATAGAGAAATGAATTATAGCTCATAGGAGTTAAGATGAGCTGGAGCCAGGCTGGTTTGATCTCACTCAAGAGGATGATTTATAATGTATTAATAGCTATGGAGATGTAGAAAGAAACACCAGAATTACCAGCAAAGGCTTCCATTTCAATATCTCTGTATACTTTATCTGTCTTATTCTCTTTGCAAATAATAAACTGTGTCTAACTTTATAAAAAGCATCAATGACAAAACAATCATTTTAAAATTCAATTCTGTGTAGATGTGGATTGGAAAAATAAAATCCCTGAGGGATATGTGTGTATAAAATGTGACATGCTAATATTTCTGTGGGAAAGGGTTTTCAATTTTTTTTTTTTTTCATAAAGAAGCAATCTCCACATTCTAACAACTAGTATGTGTGGTGATAACTGTGGAACAGAAAACTAGGTAATTTTTAAAATCATTTGACCCTGAAAATCCCTGCTGTGGAAGGCCCAAATTATCCAGATTGGCTGTCATGGAAACCACTGATCAATTTAGACAGCATCTCCACTGACAAAGGAAGTCCACAGAGTGGGCCAATCCTCTGTGCCATTGCAGCCAACAGCAGTGCCTCTCGCCAACCCCGCACACAGCATAAGTACCCACATCTGCCGGGCTCTTCCTACTTCTCATAATGGCCTTTATGTATTCAAGGGAATAGTAGAAATAACAACTGGCATTTGCAGAGATTAACTGCTTTTGCTTGCCACCAGAGACTTCACTGAAGAACAGACTAAAAATGTAAAGAATTGATTATCGAATTCCCTCTTCAGGGCACTTAAACTGGACTTTACTTTTAAAAATAAAAGGTGGATATGGAATGTTGTATAGCAGCAGTCCCAAACCTTTTTGGCACTAAGGACTGGTTTCAGGGAAGACAGTATGTTCATGGAGCAAGGGGGAGAGGGGTGGTTTCAGGATGATTCGAGTGCATTGCATTTATTGTGCACTTTATTTCTATTATTATTACATTATAATAGATACTGAAATAGTTATACAACTCACCATAATGTAGAATCAGATGCTGCCACTGATCTGACAGGAGGCAGAGCTCAGGCAGTGATGCGAGCGGTGGGGAGCGGCTGTAAATACAGATGAAGCTCCCTTCACTTGCCCGCCGCTCACCTCCTGCTGCGAGGCCTGGTTCTAACAGGCCACAGACTGGTCCTGGGGTTGGGGACCACAGCTGTATAGGATATGGGAAGGTTCATTTTGTTTAAATTTTTACATAGATCCTATTCAGAGGAAAAAAATGTTATTGAACAGCAATGTAGTAAATAAGGCCCAAAGAGAGAGGAAAGGTAACATAAACAGAGGAGAATTGGGATAACCACTTCTGTGAATGCACTTCTTTTTGATATCATGTTTACTTAAGCATTCTGTTTGTGCCAGTCTCCTGATTATAAACCAAATAACTCATATGTGTTCACTTTAAAATAATATTGGAAGATATGTAACACTTTATTAGGATACTGTTAAATGGCACCTGGGAGACTAAAATTCTATACTTTTGTTTGCTCTAATGATTCTCTAAGGAACTAATTAGCAGATCTTTGGATTTTTTATGTTTTTCCAAAATTGTGTGTGTATTCTCAAATAGACTTTACAAAACTGTTTGATTGTAAGAGTTCTATGGCTCAGCTTTTACATAAATAGCCTGATAAAAAGTATAGTAGGTCTAAATGTTAATAAACACAAAATTTGAGACTATATAAAAAATGCAGATAAAAAATGTTAAATTACAATTTTCTATGAGAGGAAGGTCAGAGGTGAATATAATGCAATGTCCGCATTTGAATGGATCTTTTCTCTTCAGTGTACAGATGTGTGTAAAAATTGGAAAAATGGAAATTTCTTGACTTTACTTTTCATCTATAACTTACTTGTATATTTAGTAAAACTTTTAAAAAGATTTTAAGAGAATTAAATTTACATATATTAACATATAACAATGCAAATTTAATTAGGTCAATTTGCATTGTATAAATGAAGGATGTAAACTGATATTTTAGGACAGCAGTCCCCAGCCTTTTTAGCACCAGGGACCAGTTTCATGGAAGAAAATTTTTCCATGGATGGTAAGGGCGGATGGTTTTGGAATGATTCAAGTGCATTACATTCGTTGTTCAGTCAAACCTCTTGCTAATGAAAATCTGTATTTGCAGCCACTCCCCAGGGCTAGTATAGCCACCTAAGCTCCACCTCAGATCATCAGGCATCAGATTCTCATAAGGAGTGTGCAATCTGGATCCCTCACATGTACAGTTAACAGTGGGGGCTGTGCTCTTATGAGAATCTAACGTCTCCACTGATCTGACAGGAGGTGGAGCTTATGCTGTGATGTGAGCAATGGGGAGCGGCTATATATACATATGAAGCTTCCCTTTCTCACCCGCTGCTCAACTTCTGCTGTGTGGCTCAGTTCTGAACAGGACCAATATCAGTGTGTGGCCTGGGGGTTGGGGACCACAGTCTTAGGTCATATTGTGCATTTTAAGTTAGTATTAACTTTGTCATATTTCCTGGAAGCCAAGTACAAATGACTACATGCACATTCATGCAGTTACTGTTTTCTGACTAAAGGAAGAAAGCAGGTTTTTCTATTAAATGGAAACAGTTTCATAGAACCAAGAACTTCAAGATGTGTATCATGTATGGCTTTGAATAAAGGGGCAATAAAGTATAACAATATACTGATCAACACTTATGTGCACATATAGTAGTAACATTCATTCGATGTCATGTAGGTGGGAGGGGGCAGAAAGAATGGGTATATTCACACCTAATGGGTACAGTGCGCACCATCTGGAGATGGACACACTTGAAGCTCTGACTCAGGTGGGGCAAAGGCAATATTTGTAACCTAAACATTTGTACCCTGTAATATGCTGAAATTTAAAAAAAAAATAAAGCCATATATGACAAAGTCATAGGTAACATCATATTGAATGGGGAAAAATTGAAAGCATTCCCACTTAGAACTGGAACCAGACAAAGTTGCTCACTATCTCCACTTCTATTCAACATAGTGCTGGAAGTCCTAGCCAGAGCAATCGGACAAGAGAAGGAAATCAAGGGCATCCAAATGGGGGCAGAAGAGGTCCAACTATTGCTCTTTGCTGATGATATGATATTATAACTAGAAAACCCCAAAGTTTCAACCAAGAGACTCCTAGAATTGATAAGTGAATTCAGCAAAGTCTCAGGATACAAAATCAATGCACACCAATCAGTAGCTTTCATGTATGTCACTAACAGTCAAGCTGAGAATCAAATCAAAGACTTTTTACAATAGCATCAAAGAAAATAAAATATTTAGGAATATATTTAACTAAGGAGATGAGAGATCTGTATAGGAAGAACTACAAAACACTGATAAAAGAAATTGGAGAGGATATAAACAGATGGAAAACCACACCATGCTCATGGATCCACAAAATCAATATTGCTAATATGACTGTACTAACCAAAGTGATCTACAGATTCAATGCAATCCCTATTAAAATACCAACATCATTTTTTGCAGATATACAAGAACAAATACTATGTTCATATGGAACTGGAGAAGACCTGTATAGTCCAATCTTAAGCAAAAAGAACAAATTGGGAGGCATTAATTTATCAGACTTCAAGCTATACTACAAGGCTATAGTAACCAAAACAGCATGGTACTGGCACAAGAAGAAAAACATAGACCAATGGAACAGAATTGAGGAGGCAGATATAAAACCATCCCTGTATTGTCATCTGATATTTGAAAAAGCAGACAAAAACATACACTGGAGAAAATAATCCCTATTCAATAAATAGTGCTGAGAAAGGTGGATAGCCATGTGTAAAAGACTGAAACAGGATCCACACCTTTCACCTTTCACAAAAATCAACCCATGATGGATAACAGACTTAACCGTAAGGCACGAAACCATAAGACTTCTAGAAGAAAATGGAAAAACTCTTAAAGACATCAACCTAGCAATAAATTTATGAAGAGGGCCCCAAAAGCAATTGCAGCAACAATAAAAATAAATAAATGGGCCTGATAAAATTAAGAACTTCTGCACAGCCATGGAAACTATCATGAGAGCAAACAGACAACCTACAGAATGCAAGAAAATATTCGCATGCTACACATCTGATAAAGGGCTGATAACTAGAATCTATATAGAACTCAGGAAGATTAATAAGAAAAAAATCAAAGAACCCTATTAAAAAGTGGGCAAAGGACATGAACAGAGAATTTCCAATAGAAGACAAACTAATGAACAATGAAACAAACATGAAAAATTGCTCAACATCTCCAATTATCAGAGAAATGCAAATCAAAACCACAGTGAGATATCACTTAACTCCAGTGAGAAGGGCTTTTATCAAAAAGTCCCAAAACAACAGATGCTGGAGTGAATGTGGAGAGATAGAACACTCGTACACTGCTGGTGGGACTGCAAACTAGCACAACTTCTGCGGAAAGTAATATGGAGATACCTCAAAGAGACACAAGTAGAACTACCATTTGATCCAGCAATCCCATTACTGGACATCTACCCAAAAGAACAAATGATACTCTATAAGAAAGACACCTGCACCCAAATGTTTATAGCAGCACAATTCACAATTGCAAAGATGTGGAAACAACCCAAGTGCCCATCAATACATGAGTGGATTAATAAACTGTGGTATATGTATACCATGGAGTACTATTCAGCTTTAAGAAACAATGATGATATAGCACCTCTTGTATACTCCTGGATAGAGCTGGAACTCATTCTACTAAGTTAAGTATCCCAAGAATGGAAAAACAAGCACCACATGTACTCACCATCAAATTGGTATTAACTCATCAACACATAAGTGCATATATAAGAATAACACCTATTGGATGTCGGGCAGGGGAAAGGGGGAGGGGGGAGGAGGAGACGGGTATATGCATACACAGAGAGTGCAATGCGCACCATCCAAGGGATAGACACAATTGAAACTTGGACTTGGGGGTGAGGGGGGGGCAAGGGCAACATACGTAACCTAAACATCTGTACCCCCATAATATGGTGAAATAAAAAAAATGGAAAAAAAGGAAAAGAAAAAGTAAAACAAGAAGAAAAGAACAAAAGACATTCTATAAAAAAGACATCTTCACTAGACTGTTTATACCAGCAAAATTCACAATTGCAAAGATATGGAAACAGCCCAAGTGCCCACCAATATATATTCCCTGGTATTTTAGATATGTTCATTTTAAAAATAAAAAATATAAAAGATGAGCAAAAGCATATTAATGAAAATAAAAGAATTTGTTTTGTAAAAATTTAGATTCAGTCACAAGGCCACACTCAAGGACCTAGAAGGCCACATGTGGTCTTAAGGCTGAAGATTCCCCACCCCATCTTAGAGCATCTTTCTGGCTAGAATTTCCAAGCAAATTATTCCATCCATTACTATCTTGTTACTACTCAACATATTGTTTGGACTTTGTAGTACTATGTAAGGAAGAGGATTAAAGGGTTTTTTAGAAACTTACAGTGGTTTGTATATGCCCCAAACAAATAATTTTATCCTCAAACAATTTTATCCTCAGTAGCAGGTGTTATAAACCAAAATTATCCAAGTAATTGATACTACACGGTACCTAATTCTGTCTCTACGGCTATGGATCCAAAGATTAATTATATCCCACTCAATTATGAGAATTATTCCTGATGTACAGATGGAGAAAGTTATAGGGAATAGTTAAGTGATTTGCTCAAGGCTCCTCCAGATCTAAAATTTAAATTCTGAAATTTAAAAACACAATGAGCACAAACCAACGTATCACTATACACCAGTTTGCAACTGTAAATTCCCCGAGCCAATCCATTAATGCTTGGGAAAAAGTATGTCTTTAATTTATGTGCTTTCTTTTGCTTTATTATCTATATAAATTCTGGCTTCTGCTTTTCTGGGATTTTATCTGAGAAAGGATTTGGCGTACATATTCTGCCACCATTTCTAGTGTTTCATTATATATTTAAAAATTATTCAGCTTCAACTAAACAACCAGGTGAGACAAAAAAACAGGCTTTACAACAACTACAATGACAACAAAGAACAAAGTTTTAGGTAAGTGGTATAAATACCTCAATCTTAAAACACATAATTTCCAGCTTTTAAGATGACGAAAATATTCTTCCATCGAATGTGATTGAACATGTTGTGCTTTTTGATAATTTACGAAAGCAGTTAATATGGACATATTTGATTATTTTTAATTTGAATAATTCACTACTACCAAGCAAATAAATAAATACATAAAACAAGTATGATTTCTACATGAGACCCCAACTGATCTTTACAGCTATTGGTTAGGTTTTCCTTATTGCAAACAGATTTGTTAGATTAGACAGATGCTCAAAAGATAATAAAAGGGTATTTTTTATTTCGCATGTCCACAGATTCTGCCTGTGAACTCTGTCCCTGTCCCTCTATCCATTTAAGGCACACCAGCTCACCTTCACCCTCTGTTGGCTCATATAGGTGAGCCCTGAGACCTGTTGGTACCTGACACTAGGTCTGCCTTCCCAGTCACTCTTTCCTTTCTTTCCTGGCTCTTTGTAAATTGCTTTCCAAAATCTTGACATGCTCTTAAGTGGTCCCATCTCTCTCTAAGAGTTTGACTCTACAACCATGACTTCTAACCTTCCTTTGGCCTTTTGAAGCAGGGCATTTTGTGCTGTATCTCTTAGTGTATTAACAGTGGCTCCCCTGAGAGTTTTCATCAGTTCCTGGGATGCTGTGTAAACACAAAGATGAATCTTGCCTTTAGCTCATAGGTATGAAGAACACATCATTGTTTTGACAAAATCAATCCAAGTCAAGCTCATTCCACCATAAGGGTAGAGTAGTTGGATATTTCTTTGCTCTAACCAGTATTTGCCTACGAAGATATTTAAAAAATTATTGTCAAGAACATATTTTTCCAAAGTTTTTGAAGATCCACATAAGGAATGCCATACTTCACTTAAAATGTTTACAAGTGTGCACCACCAAGAATGGCTCACATGAATCACACTGACTACAAGAAGCCCCGGAGCAAGTGCTGAAGCTTTAGCCCTTCCTCCTGTATTGATCAGGTACAGGTGGGCGTGACCACTCTAGAAAATAGTTTGAAATTACCCACCAATGTTTAAGGCGCTGATTGTCCATGGCCCAACACTTTCACTCATAGGCATATGCATTAAGGCTTACACACACAGCAGCGTTATTAATAATAACCAGTAAATGGGTTAAATAAATTTGAATAATTCATGTAATGGAATTTGAGACAGCAATGAAAATGACAATCTACAACTATAAGAAAACTACAGTGAAGATGACTCTTACAAACATTGTGTCAAGTAAAAGAACTCATGCACAAAAAGGAACTCGCTGATTACTCATTTACATACAGTTATAAAAAACACCAACAAAATGAACCTAAAGTACTTAAGATACATGATTAGGTGGTAAAGCTATATAGAAAAATAAGAAAATTCATTGCCATAATAACCAGACTAGCTAGGGCATCGACATAGGAGCCTTGGGAGGCTTACCTGTTGCATGTCTTTACTAGGCTGTGGGTGCATTGGTATTTACACTGTGGTACTCATCCAGCCATTGGCTTTCTTTTGTGCTCTTCTGTGGGCCACCTTACGGTGGTTTACAGCTTAAGGAGTGGTACACTCATTTCAACCAGCTTCTGTGGGAAAAGGCAGTTTTCCTCCAGACATATGACAGTTTCTTTAAGCGGAAATATTTATTTTGCTTGTCAAAGTTACACTGACCTGCACATGCACATATATCCCCATCTCGTAAAATACTTTGAGTTCCGAATCCAGCAGACTGTCTGGGACTCTGCTTCACCATCTCTCTGGATCCACTTCAGAGTCAGCCACAGACCTTCAACAAATTTGCTTCGAATCCAGGACAAGGATGGATGCCAATGCTGACAACCTTGCATTAAAAATTAAGTTGCAAATAGGTCTGCAGTGTAGTTCACAGTCACATAGCCAGGTCAGTTACTTAGTTTTGACCAGCGTACCCAGTCACGTAAAATGATGGCACTGAAAGAAAAACACTGAGTAAGGAGGATACAGAAACTTTCTGTGTTGCTTGTCCAACTCTTCTGTAAATCTTAAATTATAATATTCCAAAATGCAAGTTTATTTTTTGTTTTTATTTTTATTTATTTATTTATTTTATTTCAGAATATAATGGGGGTATAAACACTTTAGTTACATATATTGCCTTTGTACCTCTGAGTCAGAGCTGCATGCGTGCTCATTCCCCAGTCAGTGTGCACCGCACCCATTAGGTGTGAATTTTACCCATCCCTTTCTCCCTCCTCTTACCTGCTGGATGAATGTTACTTCCATATGTACACAAAAGCGTTGATCAATTAGTTTCAATTTAATGTACAGTATCTGTGGTGTTTTGCCATTTTTGTGATACTTCGCTTAGAAGAACAGGCTCCAGCTCCATCCAGAATAACACAAGAGGTGCTAGTTCACCATTGCTTTCTATGGCTATTATTCCATGGTATACATGCACCACATTTTATAAATCTGCTCATATATTGATGGGTGCTTGGGTTGTGTCCACATCTTTGCAATTGTGAATTGTGCTGCTATAAACATTCGAGTGCAGATGTCTTTATTATAGAATGTCTTTTTTTTCCTTTGGGTGGATAACCCTGTAGTGGGGTTGCTGGATCAAATGGTAGTTCTACTTTTAGTTCTTTGAGGTATCTCCATATTAGTTTCCACAGAGGTTGTACTAGTTTTCAGTCCCACAAGCAGTGTATGAGTGTTCCTATCTCTGCATCCACACCATTTGTTTGGGGACTTTTTGATAAAAGCCATTCTCACTGGAGTTAAGTGACATCTCACTGTGGTTTTGATTTGCATTTCCCTGATGATTAGTAATATTGAACATTTTTTCATATGTTTATTGGCTTTTAGTCTATCCTCTTTGGAAAAGTTTCTGTTCATGTCCTTTGCCTTCTTTTTAATGCAGTTGTATGATTTTTTTCTTGTGGATTTTCCTGAGTTCTATATAGATTCTAGTTATTAGTCCTTTATCAAATGTATAGCATGCAAATATTTTCTCCCAATCTGTAGGTTGTCTGTTTGCTCTAGTGATATTTTCTTTGGCTGTGCAGAAGCTTTTTAATTTGATCAGGTACCATTTATTTATTTTTATTGTTTCTGGGATTGTTTGGGGGGTCTTCTTTATAAATTCTTTGCCTAGGCTGATGTGTATAAGAGTTTTTTCAACATTTTAATCTAGAATTCTTATGGTTTCATGCCTTAGGTTTAAGTCTGTGATCCACTGTGAGTTGATTTTTGTGAGACGTGAGACGTGCAGATACTGTTTCAGTCTTCTACATGTGGCTATCCAATTTTCCCAGCATCATTTATTGAACAGGGAATCTTTTCCCTAGTGTATGTTTTTGTCTGCTTTGTCAAAAATCAGATGGCTATATGAGGATGGTTTTGTATCTGGCTTCTCCGTCCTGTTCCATTGGTCTATGTCTCTATTCTTGTGCCAGTACCACGCTGTTTTGGTTACTATAGCCTTGTAGTATAACTTGAAGTCTAGAAAATTAATGCCTTCCAATTTGTTCTTTTTGCTAAAGGTTGCTATAGCTATTTAAGGTCTTCTCTGGTTCCATATGAATCATAGAATTATTTTTTCTATGTCTGTGAAAAATTATGTTGATATATTAATAGGGATTGCATTGAATCTGTAGATCACTTTGGGTAGTATAGACATTTTAACAATGTTGATTGAGTCGACCCATGATCATGGTATGGTTTTCCACCTGTTTGCATCCTCTGCTGTTTCCTTCCTCAGTGTTTCATAGTTCTCCCTGTAGTGGTTCTTCACCTCCTTAATTAAACATATTCCTACGTATTTTATTTTCTTTGTTGCTATTGTGAAAACTATAGAGTCTTTGATTTGGAAGTTTTTAATGAATGATAGAAACTAACTATAGTGATGCACCATGTATTATCTATCTCATCTCTCCTCTTGGAGAGCTCTTAACAAAGAAGATGAAGAATATTGGGAAGGATAACTTCACCAACACCCCTTAAATTTCCATAAAAGAGAGGGAACTTCAAGTCTCCTGGAGATACAAATATGAGGCATTTCCTTCTGGCATCTCTTCAAATGCCCTCCCCTCACTCAGTCTTCCAGAGAGAGGAAGGAGAGTCTGAGTCGGTGATGAGAATGGAAGAAGGGGCTGTGTCATGGCTCAAGCACCTGTGGGCTCATCAGGCCACATCCTGCCCATGTACACACGCTCTGCTTGCACAAGGCTGGCCCCTGCTGAGAAGGCATATAGGTTGGTATCTATACTAGGACTGAGGATATAAGTGTGATTTTAGGAGAAGGGGCAACATTGAAACATAAGAACGTACATTTGGCCTAGATAGAAGCCATGTCCTCCATTTCAGCTTCAAAAAATAAAGTTAATATTTCAATCTCCATCTGTTTCATTTCTATATTTACTTTTCTTTTGATTATGAACTTGGAAGTGAGTTCTGCTTTACTGAGAAGAATTTAGTCTCAATGCAATGATCATATAAGATTGTTAACCTACTTTACTCATCTCTGAAGTCTGTGATCAATTCTAATTTGCCAAGATATGGACAAAGTTGAAAACCCAGGCTGCATATATTCCTATACAGTCCAGATACAGAATAAAGAGGAAAAAATTATATTTATTTTTAATGAAATGTTTTAATTGACAAAATTATATATTTTATGGTACATGACATGGTATTTTGAAATATGCATACACTATGATATGGCTAAATCAAGCTAATTAATGTGTGTACTACCTCACTTATATTTTTTGTGGTGAGAACAAAGTCTTCTCTCTTAGCAATTTTAAGTATACAATATGTTGTTATTAATTCTAGTCACCATGTTGTACAACAGATCTCTTGAATGTATCCTTCTTGTCTAACTAAAATTTCATGTCTTTTGGGAAATATTATATCTCATCAATACCACTTCTCTGTCCTTTCACCCCTACTCCTAGTAACCACCACTGTACCCTCCACTTCTAAGTGTTTAGCTTTCACAGGTTCCACGTATAAATGAGATCGTGGAGTATTTGTCTTTCTGTGCCTGGCTTATTTCACTTAATATAATGTCTTCCAATTTCATCTGTGTCCTCACAAATGACAGAATTTCCTGCTTCTTTTATTGCTAAATACTATTCCATTGCGTATATGTAGCACATTTTCTTTCTTCATTCATCCGTCGATGGAGACTCAGGTTGATTCTGTACCTTGGCTACTGTGCATAGTGCTGCAATGAATATGGAAGTGCAGATATGTCTTTGACATGCTGATTTCATTTCCTTTGAGGGTATACCCCAGAAAGTGGGATTGCTGTGTCATATGGTAGTTATGTTTTTAAGTTTTTGAGGAAAATATATACCGTTTTCTATAACAGCTATAGTAATTTATATTTTCACCAACAATGCATAAGAGTTCCCTTTCTCCATGTTGTCACCAATAGGTATCTTTGGCCTTTCTGATAATAGGCATTCTAACAGGTTGATGTGGTATCTCATTGCAGTTTTCATTTGCATTTCACTGATAATTGGTGATGTTGAGCATTTTTATAAACCTGTTGGCCATTTGTATACCTTCTTTTGAGAAATGCCTATTCAGGTCCTCTGCCTGTTTTTTTGCTTGTTTGTTTGTGTTTTGTTTTGTTTTTTAATTGTGTTATTTGTTTTCTTGCTACCGAATTGATTTTCTTAAAGATTTTGGAATTAACCCCTTATCAGATGTGTAGCTTGCAAATATTTTTTCTCATTCCATATGCTATCTCTTCTGATCATATTTCTGATATGACTTGATAAGGTAATTTGAATTGTGCTATCTTCTAGCCCCTGGGAGACAGTTTTCTTGATTGCCTTTTATGATAGCAATAGACAGATAGATAAATAGGTAGATTGTTAAATAGACAGAGATAAATAGATTATAGAAATATTTCTATTGCAACCACAGGATTTAAGAGAGTTTGAGATTAAGAAAAACAAGATAAAATTGCAAAACTTTAAAGACGGTGTATGTTTTGGCTTACTAATTATACCATGAATTGCATACTAAGTAATTATTTATAAAATCTTATACATCTTATAATAACAATATTAATATATGCTGTACTATTACATAGTAAGCATTTTACCCTTATGGCTTTTTTAGCCAATCCATTCTCTGAAATTTCAATGGGATGACAATGGAATCATTTTGCTTTGTTGAAATTAACTCATAACATTAGAGATTTTATTTATTTTTGCCAGGCTATGGATTTTTATTTTATTCTGCAGAATTGTATGTTTGTCCTTCCTACAATATGCTCCTTGTATTACCTGTGACCTCCCTGTCCTTATGCCTGCTTCCCTACATGCTGCCTGAGGAAGTCGCCTGCATCACTATACCTTCAGATGTGTCATTTTCTGTTTCGCATAGAAACCAGAATTCAGAACTCATATTTTTTTATCGAGGCTTGAACATATATAGAAGAGATGATGGATAGGCATGTAGGTAGATAGATACATACATGGATATACTTAAAATCTCAAAGCTTTTCTGCATTCTTTCAGAGTCCTACCTCCTATTTCTTTTTTCTGATTAACAGCACCAAAAATGACCCAATGTGTATGTACAATGGAACTGAAGCGGCATGTTTGAGAAGTTATTCATATGGAAACACACTCTGTGTATCCATGGACCATCCAGGGGAAATTGGGGGGACAGGAAGGTGGCTGCGTTGATGTATCAGACTTCACCTTTCATGAGTTCGTGGTTCAGGCAATACTAGATTGAATAAAACATAACTGTGAAACCAATAGCAAGAAATGCATGTTTCCATAAACGGTAAATAGAATAGCTAAGGCACTTATAGTCCAGCCACCAAAGTGATCACAGACAATGAGTCTATTTTCCTAAAGTAGAACTCATCTGAATTATTAAGAAGATTTTATTATCCATAAAATTGAGCAAGGATTTTTAGGGATTCATCCCTTACTTTACTTTTGTTAATTTTATTTCATTTTCACTGTTCACTAATAGAACTTCTCAAGGAAATAGAAGGACTTTTGGATGCCTGTCGTGACTGTGAGAATCTCCTGCCTTAACCTAATCAAATTCAACTTATTCTTTACTGTTAAAGCTGATGCCCTGATTGCTGCAGTGCGGTTACAAGAGTGAGGTGCTGTCCCCGGTCCTTTGACCCTCTCACCTTGCATGCAAGGCAGCCCTCAGTCACACGTGAAAGCCGCTGTTCAAGGTAATTGGTAAAGTCACCCTCCCCTACCGTCTGCCCAGCCTTTCTCACCAGGATATCCCATCACTGACTCATGATTCCCAATGTAAGCCCTCCTCCTTCCCAGTACAATATTTTGGTTTTCACCATGACCTCCCAGTACTTAGTTTTGCATTTTCCATCCATGTTTTGAATGGTCTTGCCCGTTTAACCTTGGCAATGGACAGAACCCTGCAGAGGGGTTGCTCTTTGTAAAGTCAACCATGTGTGACCTAATCTCAATCCCCTGTCACTGGAAAAGCACCCAATCATTATGACCAGGCCCACTCTGCAAAGTGGTAGAGGCCAAGGGGGTTAGGTGGGGAAAGATGGGCTGAATTAACACATCTGGTACGTTTATCTCCTTAGAGTATTATTTGAGGAGCTGCCACGGACATGCATTTCCATAACTTCTTCATGTTATTTCATGTTTCATCCTAATTGCCAAAAATATTGGCCATTATGCATAATAAGTGCATTATCAGGTGGTTTGAACTTGATGGTGTACAAAAAGAAATATCTTTACTTACTGCCAGCCACTGCCTTCAAACATGCTCTATTGCACCACCTTTCTCTGCCACTTAACGAAATCTTAAGCATAACAATCTCATGTCAGCAAACTAGTCCATATTACATATAAGCAAGTCATGTCAAGACTAAATGACACTTTGTTGCACATCTAATTCAAAGTCTTTCTCCTTTACACACACTTCCAGCCACACCTGCACCCTGCAGGGCTGGTCACTGGCTCACAGGTCTGCCATGAGGAGGACGCAGGTGGTCTGCTTTTTTCTTCTTCTACCGCCTTCCACTGTTCACAGCTGTTACCTCTAGACTAGAAGATACTTTACAACTGCAATTTTAGTTTGGGGACTTAGAAAAAAATCTGAGCCAATATTCCAAACTGCTACTTGTTGTAAAACATTTATAGAGCTGATTAGCAATTACGTGATCTTTTTACAGACATAGAATGTGAGCTCCAAAGAAGATGAAAGACTTGATTAACTTAGATACACATCTAAGATTATGAACACTTCTTATGATTTAAAAAACATTTAAACCGTTTATTTTTTAGTCAAGAAAAGAACTCCGTGCAATTTCAATTTACTTGCCTTCTACTTGCAAATACATATACGGTAAGTTCAGAGTAGAAAAGAACCCAGATGGCAGGTGCTTTGCAGAACACATAATTAGATACACTCACATGTACAAGGTTTTATAATTCAAACGATAAATCACAATTGAGAACCATTAATGAGTTTTTATATTTTCAGGTTTACATAGAGTTCTTCTTTATAAAAATTTGAAAAAACTTCATGTGTATGGTAATAAACAATATTCCTAAAAATAAAACTGAAAGAATCAAAAATTAGACTTTGAAATCTGCTGTAAGCTCATTGAGATCATAGTGCGATAACTTTAATCAACAGTTCAAAAAGTAAGCAAAACGTTACATCATAATTCCTTAATACTAACACCTGAAGCCCTGGTTGTATTTGCTTTCCACCCCCTGTGTATGGAATTCAACTTACCTGAGCTCTGCAGAATCAGGCCGAGGGCAGAAACAAAGTGTATTTATGGTCACTGTAGATGGAGATGTAGGGACAGTAGCAGAATCGTGTTCCAGAAAAGGTCATAAGATAAACCAAGCAAGAGTGTCTGAAATAAATTTTCAGAGAAAAGAGAGCCAAGGATGAGCGTTCCTGTGCCATGGCGGACGGCCAGGCATGCAAATAGAATAGAGGAGGCGAAAAGCGAGGTGCGGTTCCCTAGAGCAAATGAGAGTGGGGCAGGCTGACATTGGGTTGGAGGCACCAGTGCTTGAATCTGGAATTTACACACCTCTAGTTAGTATTTGCACAGGAAGGCATCTATCTCCAAGGACGTACAATGTCAACGCCACTTCAACTTAATTTGTTATAGTTGTTTTCTGGCCTCTTCAGCACCCATTGCTGTACTGAGGGTGGGGAAGAGGTCTGTCTTCTTTTATCTGAAAGCAAGGTGGGAAGGAACATTCAGCTTTTGGGGTTAATAAGCCTTACATCTCTGAATTTGGAAAGCGTTACGCTAAAAACATAAAATGTCTTCCTACATTTCCGGTAAAGTTCTGTTCCAAGAAGCAAAGCCAGCTGGCATCTGGGGTGGAGCGTCAGGAAGTGTAGACAGAGGAGAGGGCTTCTCAGTACACACCCACTTGTCTTTTAATTAATGTTAATTCGTATTAATTCTTTCAACGGAGCTTTAGGATTTGTATTATTTTTATATTTTCTGTTTGAAAAAAACTGTTGCTTTTTTCTGTAATATTCTAGTAAGAAGATGGGTGCAGACACATTGAAGCTGCCAGTGAAATATCGTATTGACCCAATGCCCGAAGGTGGAGATATTAGAAACCTTATCTTTATTATTAACACAAATTAACAGCTTGAGTTATTATTTTATAGAGTTAGAAAATGTACCGCACTTCCATAAAATATGTTACAAATACTGATGCACAATGCAAGATCTTTTCTTTAGAAAATGTCGTGACACCTCTAGGGTACTAGTAAAATTTTCTGCATACCTGTTGGGCCCTTAATCTCTTAATCAATGCTACTTTGGGGCTAATGTGATGAATTCGGGACTAATTGAAAGGATGTATGTTACTAACTCCAGACATTCAACCTGACTGCAGTGCTCATTTTTGCGATGAGCAAATTAAAGATTCATTCCTATGGTAGCAGAAAATCCAGTGAGAGAGCATAACCTATTTATATGTGTGCTACCCCTTCAGTCCAAATGGCATGTACGCTAGTAGCTAATGCATTCAAGCCTAGGTCAAAAGCACAGGTGTCTAATTGCAGCTTTTTCAATAACGCCGTGGTATTCTATTATTTCTCTTGGGTTTGATTTCTTTAACAGTAAAACACAGACCTGGTTGTTCCTTCCCTTCTTGACAGGGACTCTACAGACATTAGAGATTTGGGGAATTCTATGTAAATGAGCTGAAAGAATTGTGCTACTTCCCTTAGTCCTGCCCTTGTGGTGAGTAGGGTGAGCAGAGTTACTACAGTATTGATCATGCACTCTCATGGTCTTTAAGATCATTTTTAACACAGTTGAGATGAACTAGATTTGTTCTAATGAGACAGAATGGATAAATAGTAATTCTTTTTCTAGGAAATATAATACTAAAAATGATGCTCAAAATAATTTTGAGAGGTTTGAAGTGGGAAAAGTGGAATTACTACCCATCTCACCTAAACCTCACTACTTTGCGCTTTCGAGGGAAGGAAAAAATATTCCTGATGGAGACTATAGTATATCAGTAATAAAAGCAAAATTAACATCTATCAAAGAAAGAAATGTGAATCATTTTATTTTCTCTCCTAAATCATTCATTCATTCAGTTAGTATTGAGTATCTACTAAGTATTAGCGATAAACAATTATAAAATATATTCTTCATCCTTAATTATTAGTTTTTTTCTTTGATTGTTTCCCTAACTAACAATGCAATACCATCTTTGTACAGAAATACAGCCAGCTATTGAGGATGGATTGAAGATGTAAGAGTATTTAATTTAGAACACAATTTTTGTAATTTGGTTATTTGGTTACCTGATCTATTTGTACATTGCCCTATGTATGCTTCATGCCACAGAAGCATGGTATGAAAACCATAGACAGTCAAGGGAGTTTCTATTTGTGAAATATTTCCCATGAGTTACTTGGAATCGTCCAGCCATTCCATTGATTCAGTGTCTTAGAAACATTGCCCATTTCAGGATAAGCATCCCTCCAGTCTGGCAAAATGTGTTCCACGTCCTTGACGCCAGGCAGGCTCTGGGTGCTGGTGGTGCAGGTTGTCCTCAGAGCAGGAGTGCAGAGGCAGCCTTCTGGGTTTGGATGCGGGTTCCTCTCCTTTGGTGATATGACTTTGGGCCAGTTATTATAATACGCAGTCTTCGTGGGCCTCCATTTCACCCATTATGAAACAGTGATAGTAACAGCATTACCCACACAGGTCTGCTGTGAGAATTAGATGGGCTAATCATGCTGAGTGTTTAGACAGTGACTGCGATATAGAGAGAGCTAGTAATGAGTTACCTACTGCTAGTAGTACTAGGAGCCATACGACCACAGCTAACCAAAGTCTGGCTGGAAATGAGAAAGGTGAGTGGAAAACACATAAATGAGTAGGAAGCATTCACAGTGGGAATGAGTGCTGAGTGGCAAAGAAAGGACAGTAGAGACAGGAAGGAGATAGGAATCTAATTGCGTGCTCTGCACGGCCATGCTGCTGAAGTACTTCCAGCCTCCTGTTGACCCAGAATCTTCCTCACTGTCTGCACTGCACCCCCACTGATCTTCTTTCAGTGCCTGGCAGACTGCAATGATCCCTTGCAAAATACGGTCTTAGCATGTTTTGTTCATTCTTCCTGGATTAGCCTCTCCCTCCCTCCCTTGCCTGGTTAACCATCACTTGTCCTGGCCACCCTTTCCTGACCTCACACGTTACGGTAGAGTCCTCTGACACATATTCCCATATCACCTTGTACTTCTCTTTGCTGCACTGATCCAATTTTTAATCATACACTGATTTGTGAAATTGCATTAATTCTGTCCTCTGAATGCTATTATTAATACATTTGGGCAGAGATTCTCTGACATTTCCCACGGTGGGCATTCATGAAATATTTGTTGAAGAGTGACTAGTACTAGCTTCAAAGTCCAGATCAAAATTCATCTCCTTCAGAAATATCTTCCTGGTCCTCCAGTGAGGTTTTATTCCTTCTGACACTGAAACCCAGTAGCATTGCCAATGATTCCTGCTATAATTATTTGTGGAAAGGATTTTTCTGCCATATGAGATCATAAGCAACCTAAAAATAAGATCAAAATTTTTGTTTATTCTGCTTTTTTCAGCCAACCCAACTAACAAGCTATGCATACCTTGATACTATGGGAATATATGTGAAAATCAGGAATTTGCAGTAACATTGCAGTGGTATTATAAAGACGTTTAGGAAGTTTGTAATATAGAAACTGTCATGAATGCCATGGAAGCATTTTGTTCAAAAAAGACTTGCATTTAGTATACTTTCATAATGTATTTTGTGTTGCATTACATGCAGATTCAAAAACTTTCAAGTCTATCACTCTAGGACCACCAACCTAACGAGTGATGTGGGAATACCCATCTCAGCGTCTTCTTCCGCAGAATGCCTTTTTCTTCCCTAAGTGCGCACACATTTGAGGTTGCGCTTTTTAAGTGTCCCTCTCCCTGTGGTGCGAATTAGCTGATGTTCACGTGCATGGCGGAAAGCATGCTCCTCCACTCCCTCTGGTCACCTTCACCTGCACTGGAGACCCCCGTGACATGCAGCGAGCAACCTGGTGGATAGTTGCTCAGAGAAACAGCAACACAACATTTGGTTTGGGCTGGTTCTAGCCTTCTCTATAGGAGGACATTATAAGCATCATTTAACACATCTGAGTGCAGAAATCAAAACATCCGAAATATATAAGCAAGATAAAAGTCTTCTGATAAGAGGGTAGGGTGATGCCGGTGTGTTCATGTTCTGAGTTCAGGGATCATCTCTTTCTTTGTCATTTCTGGAACCCAGAATTTGCTAGAACAGCACCTTGCACGTGATAGGCACATGACAGATGGCTCGTGAAACAATAATGTAGTAGTGAGCAACCGCCTAACACACACGTGTGTGCGTGTGCATGTGTAGCTATGTGGGCAGAGATGTAGCCAGTCCTCACTTAGTATTAGTTGAGTGGATATTTGAGTAGACAGACAATGAGATCTCTAAATGTGCATAGCTAGTTAGAGTAATGCTAAGGTTATAATCCAGTTCTTCTAACTCCCACCTGTTTAATTTGTCTTGGCCAATTGTTCCTAGTGATGGAAGCTGGCATCTATATGTAACTTTATTACAGAGAGAAAATATATTTTTTCTGTCTTTAATAGCATTTCCTGTCAGATACTCTGCCTTAAAGTGAATGTTAGCACGCCATCCACAGGAGATGTCCTTTGTGTCATCAATAGCCCCTTGCATACATGAAATTTAATAATTAATCCTCCCCCAAATACTGTCAGATATGCACAATCATTATTCCCTAAGAGTCTGTGAGTAGATCTGAGATTTGAGTTCAAACAACTTGTCCCCAGAATATGTGCTACTAAAAACTAAATCCTACAAAATAATTACTAAATTACACAAACAAACACACAAGCAGCCGAACAAAGCCAGTGCAGCTCCCGGGGCCAGTTCACTTCCACAACAATAGTAACAACACAAGGCAAACGCTAATCCCAAGAAAGGACTTGGATTCCGCAGAGGAGCTCACAGAAGAGTGGGCTATGGTGTGGCCAAGGGCAAAGGCAGAGGGAGAGACAAACGTTACAGACTGCCACCTAGACGCTCCGATCACCTGAATCTCCCCTGCCATTTCCTTCCGATGCCTCCACCGGACACCTTCCTCCTTTACTCAGGTCTGATCTCACTAGTCACTCATGCTTCCTCACCCTGCAGGGTGCACACAACGCCAGGCATGTGTGTGTAGCACACCAACCAGAAAGAGTGGGGCGTTTCCTGAGACACACAGTCTGGCCAGTTCTGAGATATTAATTTTATTCTATTTTTTGGCTTTTTATTTTTTTATCTCCATACTATATTTGAAGGTCACTTCATGTTGTCAAGAAAACATGCAATCCATTCCTTAGTACTCACACTATTCCTTGTTATGCATGCATGCATTTTACCCACCCATTTTCTTGAGATGGATACCCAAGGTTCCTTCCATCTCCTGAGACTACATAGAATGTTGAGTAAACACCCTCAACGTGTTCCTCTAGAAACATGCATGAATATTTCCAGGTCATGACTAGCATGCCCCACATGAACATGGACAGCCCATAGCCCTCCAGAACACCCACCCCAGCCTGTGGTCCAGGCAGCAATGCCTGGTGGGTCCTGCACTCCATGTCCCAGCCCACATTGGCCATTAGGAGATTATCTGACTTTTGCCAAACATGTTTACAGTTTTATGTAGGGGAGTGTGTATGTGTGTGTGTGTGCGTGTGTGTGTGTCTGTGTGTAAGATATTTGCTATTCTATTTGGTCTTTTTCTGACTCCATTCTTTTATACATCTCTTTATATGCTTACTAACCTTGTAAGCCTTTTTCTTTTGGAAATTTTCTATACCTAATATTTGTTGATTTTTCTACTGGGGTGCTACATTTTCTTCCTGATTTTCAGTAAATTGTTAATAGTATAAATATTTATACCATGTCAGTTGTAGATGTGTTAATTTGTTCCTTCCCTTTGGTGATCTGTTAATTTTGTTCATTGTGTTATTTTCTAAAAATAAGTGCTTAATTTTTATATAATCTCATACATATTTTTTATTCGCAGTTTATGCTTCTGAGGTTTTGTTTAAGAACTAACACCCCATATCTAAAATAGGTTTCTTTCAACTAACTTTAAATCAATTAACAATGAATACTCTTTAATTAACATTTAGTTTGCCTTTCACATTCAATATGTAATTTTTCCAGAATTCACCTATTAATATATACATGGAGTCACATAATGATCAAGCATTGTTTTCTTTTGATAATAATCCATTTTTTCATTCCACCTACTAAACAGTCTGTGGTTGATCAACAATTTCTTACATCAACTTTTCTTATGAACAAAAGCACAACATAAAAACTCCTGAAAAGGAGTATTCAAAAAGCAATTTGGGGATATCTGATAAAAGATTCAAAGACAAATATTTCCATACTTCAAAATGCAAAAGAGGTGAACAGAAGAAAACGATGGTGTTCACAGAACATCAACAGATCAGAGATTGAATCAAATCTGTGGGTGAAGGGCAGGAGAGAGGACAACGCTTACTGACAACGTGTTACAGGAAGTCGTGACTACAAACCGAAATGAGCTGGGAGTCAATTCTCTAGATGGAAACTATGAGAGAGTCAGGAGGTGTATTTGCAAAGATGGAGGTTAAGAAAAAGTTATATTATGCTGCAAAATTATGGAGAGTCTATAGTAAAACTAAAGAAACTTCAAATCAATGTTCTTCTCAAACAGATCTAATAAACAATCTGAAAAACAAAGGCATAAACAACAACAACAACAAAAATAAAGACCTCTATTCTAAAACATCCTAATGTACTCTCAGGAACAATAGGGTTGCCAGAGGTACCAGTACCCAAAGCAAAGATTTACAAGCTAACTCTGGGCATAAGGAGCCCTTAGGCTCAAGGCTCCTCTTGTACCCAAAGGTAGCCTAACAATGGAAAACCCAGCTCCTGTACCTATCACACCTTGTACCATTCACCCTTCCCATGGAGGGAAAGAAGAGGAATTTTTCACTTTATCCAATAACAAGGAAATGCTCGGAAGAAACCAAGAATAAAAATCAACTCTCATGCAGGTGTCTTTTTGATGAAAAGTCTTTTTTTTTTCCTTTGGGTAAATATCCAATAGTGGGATTGCTGGATCAAATGGTAGGTCGACTAAGTTTTTTGAGGAATCTCCATACTGTTTTCCATAGAGGTTGTACTAATTTGCAGTCCCAACAACAGTATATGAGCATTCCTTTCTCTCTGCATCCACATCAACATCTATTGTTTTTGGACTTTTTAATAAAAGATATTATAACTGGCGTAAGGTGATACCTCATTGTGGTTTGATTTGCATTTCCCTGATGATTAGTGATGTTGAGCATTTTTTCATATATTTATTGGCCATTTGTCTTTCTTCTTTTGAAAAGCTTATGTGCATATCTTTTGCCCACTTTTTAATAAGGTTGTTTGTTTTTTTTCTTTCTGATTTGCTTGAGTTCTTTGTAAATTATGGTTATTAATCCTTTGTCAGATGTGTAGCTTGTGAATATTTTCTCCCATTCTATAGGTTGTGTATTTGCTCTGTTGAATGTTTCCTTAGCTGTGCAGAAGTTTTCTAGTTTAAGCAAATCCCATTTACTAATTTTTGTTGTTGCTTTGATTGCCATTGAAGTCTTTTTCATAAATTCTTTGCCTAGGCTGATATCAAGAAGAGTTTTACCTACATTTTCCTCTAGAATTCTCATGGTTTCATTCCTTAATTTGTTGTGGCACAATCCACAATTGCAAAGATGTGGAATCAACCCAAGGGCCCACCAATTGATGAGTGCATAAAGAAAACATGGTATATGTGTACCATGGAGTGCTACTCAGCCATAGAAAGATGAATTAATACCTTTTGCAACAATGTATGTGGAACTGAAGACCACTCTCCTAAGTGAAGTATCTCAAGAATGGAAAAAACAAGTACCACATGTACTCGCCATTAAGTTGGAACTAACCGATGAACACAGATGTGTGCAGAGGGAAGTAAAACTCAGGGAAAATCAACCAGGGAAGAGGGGGTGGAGGGGAGGTCAAAAACCTGCCAAATGGGTACTACGACACTATTTGGATGATGGGCACACCTTTAGCTGGGACTTAAGCATTACAAAAGTGACCCATGTAACCTAAGACATTTTATCCCCTTAATATTTTGAAATTTAAAAAAATCAATTCTCTAAAAGATAAATATGCAACCAACATTCACCACTACCTGCAGAAAGAAAGTGAAAACCCAATATAGACAAAGGGAAAGACTGGCCTCAATAAATAGGAAGAATGAAATAAAAATTGTAAATATTATTATTACTTTTCACATAGAATTTCAAATGCAGTTTGAATAAGAAGTAAAAAAAATGTTGTCATTAAAAAGAAACAAGCAGAAAATATGAAAGAGTCATTGGACAATTGAATGTATAATTGGCAAAATAAAAACAAATTGAATATGCAGCCTGGACTATAGAGTCAAAACAACTCTTGACAAATATAGAACAAATAGACAAATGAATGAAAATATAATGGAAAAAAGCCAAGAGAAGCAGAGAAGCAGATGAGGGTATTAAACATTTACACCAGGGATTTCCTAGAAAAGAGTATGGAAGATAAATGAAAGGAAATGTTTGAATAAATAACAGAGAAAATTCTTAGAACTTGATAAAACTACACATTGTTTTTTAATTTTTTTCTGATAGAAAATGTTGTAATTGGTGGAGATAGGATTATAGGAGGAAAAAATGACCCATGATGAGATGCATTCTTGTTAAATGTCAGAATACCAAGGGTAAAGAGTATTTTAAATCCCTCAAAGACAAAGAAAATCTATTATACCGACCATATCCCCTATGAAAAAATGACGACCAGACTGTCCTTGATGGCTCTGGATACAGGAAGGCCATTCAGCGAAGCCTCAGTTTCTGAAGGAATATTAGTTTGAATCTAGACATCCAAACCCAGCCAAGCCATTTATTGAGTGATTGTATACACACACACACACACACACACACACACACACACACACACACACACACTGTTTTGATATATTTCCAATGTGAAAGGACCACTAGAGTTTTTCATAAAAACTGTTCAGGTCCGGATGACACTTTGTGTGGTCTCTGGGGTAAAAAGAGTGCAAGTGATAGTTATTATGATTGAGAATTGTAATAGACGTAATGATTTAAGGAAAGCTTCATTTTTTTTTTTCTTTTGGTCTAAAAGCAAAAAGAATGATAAATGACAATTAAACAGAAAACTCTACCAGTAATTCAAGGCCCAAATCTAAAGCTTGGAAGTTCTTAAAGTATGGTAGTAACTATACCTGAATCATTAATCAGATATCCTGAATCAAATTTTGAGCACTCCTTTTCAAGTATTTTCATATTGTATTTTTGTTCATAAGAAAATATGACATATGACATTATATTTAGGATTTGACAAAGTATAAGAAAAAATAATTTATGTGTTCAAGATATCATGATAGCATAACACCAAAAGTATTTTTCTTCAAATGGCACATGTTGACATTAAAATTAAAAAAAAAAAAAGGAAATGTGATTTTATACCACTTGAATATATAGAAAATAATTATCATTCTGGTTAAAATAATGTAAATATCATTTATGAAATTTTTAGATTTAGTGTTAACCTGTAGGAAAATCAGAAGGTTTAATTATGGTATAAAAATGGAAATGTGATGGGGTAGGGGCAAAAAGATACTGTTTAATAAATATGTGACTGGCAGAATTTGGGAAATGGAAAAGAGAAGTGGTACCAAAAAGGGTGGCTTTATAAATCTTCTCAATTTATTTGAGGAGTAACATAGTCTAAATTGATGCAACAAGAGATCAATGGTTAGGTAGACTATTTGTGAATTTCATTTTAACTTATAAAGGTAGCTAATTGAACATCTAAAAGTAATAATTAATCACTATTAAAAATGAACAAAGGGAGAGAAAAAAGGATATGTAAGGAAAAGGTATTTATATATTTTGTACAATTGACTTTGATAGCAGTGTGTCAATATGATATAAATATGATGAAAACGTAATGAGTTAAAACCCATTTTAACCACGTGGTTTAAACATTGAGAGGGTAGAAAGATATTGAGAGAGAGAGAGAGAAAGAGAAGAGAGAGAGATAGGATATTAAAAAAGCATTCCACATAAAGAGTATCCTACCAGTTTGAGTATGGATGTTTTATAGTAGTTGTTGACTCACAGGAGGGAGAGAAAAAGAGTAACTAAGGAAATCATTATATTAACTTCATTACTACTTCATAATTTGTAATATGCAGCATCTAACTAATTAGACTTCACCCTAGTCCTCAAAAGACAGTCACTTGTTTGAGCTCTGCATTTTTCCCATGGAGATATTTGCCGTCACACAGTACAGTAGAACATATGGCTGTTAAATGATTTTTGTTTGTTTGTTTAGCCTTCTCTCTGTGCATAAAAATTGCCTAATCTTGTTTACCTATAGGAAGTTAAATCTAATAGTCAACTTCAGTGTATTCAGCTGTAGCCATGGAGTAATAATTATTTATGGCGCAGAAATTAATTTATGGCATAGAAGATCAACTAGGAAAATGAAAGTATTAAAATTATCCAGCATATTTCACCAATGAACAAGAAAATGATTTTATTTCTTTTTTTACTGGATAGCTGGGGATTACTGTGTTTTGTATACACATCATCTCCTTCAAAAACTGCAAAATAACACTGCCCTAAAGAAAGAACTTTGCAGAGAAGTAGCTAACATACTTTTTGGCACCCAAGTATACTTCCAAAGGATTAAGGAAATGTATTCATAGATTTTAAACCAATGAAATCACAAAGCCAATTCCTGCACCAATTTTCCAGTAAACCTAATTATATATCCCCAATCTCTGACTTCTCATCAATTAAAAGAAATTTAAAAATCTGGGCACTAGTTCTACAATGTATCAATCAACACATCCGATGTAGGGAAATATACTTTATTGTGATCTATAGGTTGAAAATCAAATCAATAAGCACTGTTGATTTAACCATATTCAGCTTAAAAACACAGTAATACTTTATCTAATCAATTCTTTAAAATTTGCACTGGATGACCAGACGAGACAGCAAAGTAGATATTTAAGAAACAAATAAAAGTGAGTAATAACCAAAACAGCATGGTAATAGCATAAAAATCGACACATAGACCAATAAAACAGAAGAGAGAACCCAGAAATAAATCAACACATCTACAATGAACTCATTTTCAACAAAGGTGACATGAACATACATTAGGGAAAGAGCAGTCTCTTCCATAAATGGTGCTTGAATAACTGGGTATCCATATGCAGAAGAATGAAACTGGACTCCTATCTCCCACCATAAATAAAACTCAAAAAGAAAAAAAAAAAAAAGGAATTAAAGACTTAAATCTAAGACCTGAAACTATGAGCTGCTAAAAGGAAACATTGGAGAAATGCTCCAGGACATTGATCTGGGCAAATATTTCCCAAGTGAGACCCCCGAAGCACAGCCGACCAAAGCAAAGATGGGATCACATCAAGCTTCCAAGCTTCTGCACAGCAAAAGAAACAGTCGACAAAGTAAAACAACAACCCACAGAATAGGAGATAATATTTGCAAACTACACATCTGACAAAGGATTAATAACTAGGATATTTAAGAAGCTCCAACAAGTCAATAGGAAAAAATCAAATAATTTGATTTAAAAAATAGACAAAAGATCTGATGAGACATACAAATGCCAACAGGTCTATGAAAAAATGTTCAACATCACTAGTCATCAGAGAAATGCAAATCAAAACTACACCGAGATATCATGTCACCCCAGTTAGAATGGCTTTTATCCAAAAGACAGGAAATAACAAATGTTGGAGAGGATATGGAGAAACAAGAAGTGCTGTACAGTGTTTGTGGGTATGTAAATTAGTACAGCCACTATGAAAGAGAGTATGGAAGTTCCTCAAAAAACTAAAAATAGAACTACTATAGGACCCAGAAATCCCACTCCCAGGTATACATCCAAAAGAAAGGAAATCAGTATCTCTAAAAGATATCTACATTCTCATATTTATTGCAGTACTATTCACAAGAACCAAGATTTGGAATCAACCTAAGTGTCCACCAATGGATGAATGGATGAAGAAATTGTGGTACATATACACAATGGAATACTTTTCAGCCGTAAAAAAGAATGAAATGCTGTCACTTGCAACAACATGGATGGAAATGAAGGACATATCATGTTAAGTGAAATAAGCCAAATACAGAAAGACAAATTTCACATGTTCTCACTTAAGTGGAAGCTAAAAATTAAAACAATTGATTTCATGGAGATATAGAGTAGAATGATGGTTACCAGAGGCTGAGGAGTAGTGGAGAGTGGGTGGACAAAGTGGGGATAGTTAATGGATGTAAAACTATAGTTAGATAATTAGAATGAAAAACATCAACTATTTTATAGCACAGCAGAGTGACTACAGTCAACAATAAGTTGCGGTATACTTTACGATAACTGGAAGAGTAGAATTGAATTGGAATGTTCCTGACATAAGGGAATGATCAATGCTCGAGATCATGGATACCCTAATTACCCTGAGTCGATCATTGCACATGGTGTGCCTGTATCAAAACATCACACATACCCCATAAATACATGCAACAATTATATACCCGTAATAATGAAACATTTAAAAAAATTAAAATAGAGTGTGGTAGTGACTGTTCACTAAGTAAAATAACTTTTAAAAATTAAGGGAAAAAGCAACATGGAGAGGCTTCACACAGAATTAGAGCCACTTAAATGTAGTCGAGAAGATGCGAATCCCCAGTGGGCAGTCAGGAGCCCCCTAGAAAAGACTGCCTGGGACAGCCTCCCTGGGGATCTCAGTGCATTTGGTGATGAAGTCCAGCCAGGCTGAACCAAGTCATGACCTGCCAGTGCCAAGTTCCTATAGAGTGTTGCTAGAGCTTTTCCTCCGAGAAAACAGAAAGTTGATGTACTAGGTTTAGATGGCAACCCTTTTTCAGGCAAGGTAAATTGATGAAAAATAGTAAAACCCCATCATTCCTTTCCCTATAGAAAGACAATGGTGCATGACTCAGTAGATGAGACATCTTTATGTACAAGGTTGTCAGACATCTGAAATTTCTGGTCTGTAGTTTTGAAGAATAGAAGAAAAACAATTTTGGAAACGAGTATGACCTAATTACAGTAAAAAAAAAAAACAATTTAAACATTTGTACATATGAATATTTGCCAACTAACATGGAATTCAGGCCAATCTTAAATTATTAATACAAATCAAATGAGATATATAGAGTTAAAATTCACATGTTACCTAGAGACTTGAGTTTTAACAACTTTCAAGATGGTATCGTATTTCAGCCTTATATCCCGTGTACAATAGATAGAGAAGTTTTTAAATGGACGAAACAAGTTTGTTTTTCAAGCCTTTCTCTTCTCTCCTGTTCTCCCCTTGCTTGTGTTAAAAGTCTAGTGACCATAGAATTAGAAACCACTTAGATAACATATTTTATGTTTATTTTGCAAGTATTAACAGAAAAGTAGATAAACAGCCAGGCATGAGAGCCTGGAGTCCCAGCTTCTCAGGAAGATGAGGTGGGACAATCACTTGAGCCCAGGAGTTTGAGGTCAGCCTGGGCAACATAGTAAGACCCTGTCTCTAAACGAATTATTTATTAATTAATTTTTAAAAAAGAAAAATAGATAAACTCAAAGAGAGATTTCACCACTACTTTCTCCTCTAGCAAATTTCACACCATTCCTTGCCCAACTCCCTCGATGACCTTGGTCATTTATTTTTGGAAAATATTTTTCCTTCCCCCACCCAACTATAGCCATCACCCCCACCTCAAATGACCTCCAGGGTAGAGAGATATGAAAATCACTCTTTCATACAACAGGTGTAATCTAAACAGACATTTCCACAAAGATTCCATTAATTCCAGTGCTCTGGATGCCAGCACCATAGGTTAGTCAGATGCTGTTAAACTGGCTTCTTAAGTTCCCTAGCAAATTACTAGTCATTACATAGTTTCACAACCCCAAAGAATTTATGTTTTTTCATTTATTTCCTTTTTATTTCCTTTTCCTTCTCCAATAGAGTCTGCCTACACTAGTCATGGTAAAAATCTGTTTCATTTGATAAGAGCAAGATTATTTGATGTACTGTATTTTTATATAAATTTTATATCCACGTTACCATCCCATGAGCATAAGGAAGAGACTGAGCTCTTCACATATGTAAAAACCAGTGACTACACTAGGCATTTACATTAAGTCTCACAGCTATTCTGAAGACTGAGGTATTTTAACCCTCATTCTAGACTGAAGAAAATGAGCTTCGAGATGATATATTAACACATGGCCCAGCTGGGGTTACATTCCAGGGTGTTTGTCTCT
The DNA here is from genome assembly GCA_004363605.1 of Indri indri. Lineage (NCBI taxonomy): Eukaryota > Metazoa > Chordata > Mammalia > Primates > Indriidae > Indri > Indri indri. The sequence goes on along the minus strand of RJWJ010000775.1, from coordinate 42,894 downwards.
AGGCACTAACATGACACGGGTGTTTTGCATTTCTTGATTTTTTTTAACTCATATCCTATAAACTTCCCCATGATATGCAGCTGGGCCATTTCCTTCCATTATCGTATAATACATATGCCTTTTAGAGAAGGCATAATTTGGTTAGTAACAAAAAATTTTAAAAAGTTAGCATTTACACAAAACTATGAATTATTTTGAGGCTTCAAAGGATACATTATTAAATAGAGATATCTGAAATATAGTTGGATTATGAGAATTTTAGTTTCTTTTACCTTTCCTGTATTTTGTAGCTTTGCTATAAAAAGTATAAATGATTTTCCTGTGGACTTAATAAACATCAATTTTTAAAAGACGCCTTCTTTGAAGGGCAAACTTGTTACTTTCTTGGTAGGGTCAAATCAAATTAAAGTTTTAGCACACTCTTTTAAATTGAAAATGATTAAAGTTAATTTATATACTAACACATGTATTAAATTCAAAGAGACTCGAATGAGTATTATGTAGAATTTAGTATAGCAAAGAATAGAATCGATTATAAGGACCTCCAGATATGATTCTACCACTTCATATCAGTGGTATTTACTCACTTTTAATTCCTTTATCTATAAAACAGAAATAAATCATTGTAGAGCTATTGTGATAACCCAACAACCTCTAAGAGAGAAAACATGAGCAAAGTGCTTAGCCAAATAATCGGCATACCATAAGCACTCCGTATATAAAGCTATTATATGATATGAAAAAGCCATTATGAGGGTTCTTGATTTATGAATGTTATGGAGTAGCTGTTATGACTAAGTGATCAAATGATCTTCGTGCAGGTTTTATAGAAGTGAGTCATTTTTGGAGTCATGTAATTTCAGGGATGCAAAGGGCCCTGGGGATGAAATTAAGTTACAGATAGAAAGCAGAAGGTGGGGTGATCACGCCTCACCCAGCGCATCGGGATGCCTGGAGGACAGGCACTTGCCATTCGTGAAGCACCCTCAGTTTGCTTATGGTTTCCGTGACACAGTCTGCTCAAGGAGAGTCCTACAGCATGTGCTGCTCTTGTGTAGATGTACAAAGGACAGAATGAGAAACCACTATGGAATCAGGACCAGGGACTGTTCGGTAATACATTTCAGGCCACGATACACACGACAACAAGATAAGAAGTGGACTCCAGGATTGCTGACCTCTGCTCTAGTATTTTTCCTTCCAGAACATGCCAGCTCTTTTTAAAAAGGCCATTGCACAATAGAATTTAGATGCTTTCTTTTACTGCACACTTCCACTAAAGTTGTATTCTCCTTGGCCAAGGAATTATAAATAGCTCTGGAAAAGCTCGTTTCTAAACAAAACCTGCCTAAATGAGCCCATGGTACACACCGTATGCTGTGCCTTCACGGGAGCACCTTGCTCCACTGTGACAACCGCAGGCAAAGGCCCGTTTCAATGCAGGGAAGAAAAGCTGTCTTAGAGCTCAGTGGGAAAGGTCGTTTCTGATCACCACTGGAAGCAGTTTCAAACAGCAGGTATTTTTAGCTTTATCTCAAAGTGAGAAGAGGTGAGTACATGTGCCTGTGGGAAGGAGGAGGGAGGGAGGCAGAGAGAGACAGACACAGAGAGGGAGAGACAGCCATGTGTGTTTATTTATATATAATGTGCTGTGTCTCATCACATAGCAAAGAGTTCATGAAGAAAACAGCAGCAAGAAATAAAATAGGGTCTAATTAATTTAAGATAATGGTTTCAATATATACTTGAAAGTAATAACACCAGACGATGTGAAATGGTATTCAGGAAAATATATATTTCACCTACTGACTCAAGCTATTTGAGAATTTTGGGAAAAGGCTGCACTTTTAAAATCAGATTAATGGCTGGTAGACACCCTGCACTTTTTATTTAAACAAAGTTTGAGTGATTTTCCCTTTCCTTGTTTCCTACAAAAATAGATTTAAAGAAAGAATTAGGCTCCTTCTAAACAAAAGGGAATTATAGGGACATCAAACAGGTCAAATCGTAGTACCGACGATGGCCTTCTGGTTCGAAAAAGGGATCTGTGGATGAGATGATTTGCTGTGGTGTGTGCAACCGCAACAAGGCCGCGCCGCCCTGCCCCGTCACCGGCGCTTGTGTGCTCGCAATGCGGCGGAGCTGGCGCGCGTGCGGTGGCCTCTGTGTCACAGGTGGAGGAACAGAATCCTGTACTGCGCATGTGGCCTCTCGGGGTGAACTGACTTGTCGCACTGGGCAGTTGCTATTTTAACTAGGGTTTGAAGAACGTTTACGAATGCCTCTTCCGTAAAATTTCACGATGGTTTTGTTTACTGCAAGACACTACCACAGCCTTTAAGACAGACAAAACTAAACAACAACAACAACAGAACACATTTTGCCCACTTGGTGGGAGAGTGGGCACCAAAAGGCAAGAACTCTTTTTCTCTGTGATTTTTAGTAATCTTCTGCTGATAAAAATATACATAAGTAGAATAGTAATCTCCTCACTCCAGTTATTAAATATAGGCAGTTTAACAATTTGCAAAATCGTTTAAATGCTTTGGAATCAAGTAGTCCTTGTTTCTCTCCCCAGCAAAGCTACTTTCTGTCTGTGTCCTTGGGGAGTTACCAGCTGTTCTGAGCTTAGGTTTCTCATTGCACAACGGGGTGAATCCCAACATGGGGTTCAGAGCAGTGTTTTGCTAGAGTTGAGTCCCAGTGACTCACTAGAGCCAATTGTGCACATTTCTTCCAAGTTCTGCATTGTGTGACATCACACTCCTGGTGGGAAATCTGCCATTGCTAAGATATTTGCATCATAGAAATTGGCAAACACTAAAAATCTTTTCATTTTTTCCAGACAGCAGTAGTGAAACATTTACCAGCGCATCACTGTTCCTAAGTTTGTGATCTGTTTTAAGTGACAAAGAGGATTTAGCACAGGTAAGTGTTCAGTAATTGAGAACAACCATTTTTGTTGCCCTGGTGAAGTTTGCATTCGTCCTCCAATATTTCCCAAAACAACCTTTGGGTCTTTTCCTGACATCTACACAGCTTTCACTAAGTAGAAAGAAAAAGGATTTTAGATTCAGGAAAAAGAAGGGAGAGAGAGAGAAGATCTTGGCCCCATGCTTACCTGCTATATGACCACAAAACAACCTATAGTGCCAAATACGTTTCCTCATCTGAGAAATGAACAGGTAAACGCCTCCTTGCCAAGTCTGCATGAAGGAGACTGACACAGCAAAATTAAATTTCCAGCTCACCGCTTGGCATTTAAGAAAAACTTAGTTTACTCCTCTTGTCTTTTTAAAAAGCGATTCTAGAGACTTTGAATAACTAAAATAACACAAAAAATTGTATTTCCTATTTCACTGGAAACGTTGCATTCCTTTGGCATCCCGAGATGTGTTTTAGGATGTTATAACAGCCAGCAAACGTCGCCCCTCTTGGGTGATGTGTATCAGTACAGGCTTGGCTCATTTGCCTTAAGATTTGGGGAAAACAAGGAAGTCCTGGTCAGACAGGGCCGTGACGCTTCCCTGAGGGGGAAGTAAACGCTTGGAGGAAAAAATAACCTCTCCTAATCTGCCTGAACGTCACTCTGCACTTCCTAACACAGAGAAATAAAATAATCAAATGTTGACCCCTGTGAGTATGAATGACAATAGAAAGAAACAGGCAAAAAATTTGCTTGTAAACAATGCAGATAATCCTGTTTGTTGCCTTTAGCAAATAAAATTCTGCGTATCAAAGAACATGCTCTTGAAGTACAGAAGGGAAACCAAGGGGTGAATCTTAGGATGAATGGTGCTTGAGATTAAATATTTTTCACGATGGTAATTTTAGCTTGTGATTTTTTTTTTTTTTTTTTTTTTTTTTTGCCCCAACTAGCACAGAAATCCGCTTTACTGTTTGAAAATGAAGTCCTAGACATATGTATAGAAGTAGTCTTAGATACAGTCACCTTGGGTGGTTTAAATTTTACTTTAGGTCTCACGTAATCTTACCCAGTTCACTCTCTGCTTATTCATCAAGGACTATTTACAGAAAAATGAAAGGTGATGAATATACATCCTATTGGAATTTTGTAATAAAGCAGCCTAATTTACAAAGCCCTTTTCTCTTGTAAAGGCATTTGGGGAGCAACATAATTAAATGACTGTCATAAAGTTAAGAGAATCTGTTTTCTAATCTCACTTGCAAAGTTAGCTGGGATCTTAACATAATAGCTATATTATTTTTATAGTTTTTTATTCCTTTTTTTCTTCATGCATCCTGTAGTCTCCTCAATGACTTCTCTTGGCTGTTTCTTTTAAAGTGTACTTTATGCCATTAAAAGCAAAGTATGTCTGTGTCTGCATAGAGGAACCTGTGAAACAATCATGCCATGCGATAACTGACTGCTGATATATCGAGAAGGAATCAAATAGTCCTAATGCATAACTTGCAAAACCATCAAGAGAGTGTGCTCATCATTTTGCCCCAACAGGTTGAAAGAAGAAAATAAATAAATCAAATCGCTTCACAACAGTGCTAAAATAGAGTTATGCAGCTATTCCCTGGCACATTGACCGCTAACCCAGCCCCATTTCTGGCCCTAATTCCCCAGAAGATGCCATCTCAACAGGTACGTGATCCAAACTATTAATATCTCTATTCTCAAGTGTTCTATTTATCTGGGAACAATTATGCTTATTTTTACTGCAATTGTGGTGATAAATGTTTTCATGTCATCGCAGGAGATGATCCTACTGCCCTTTTCACATTCTCCCCCCAGCGCTGCACCACGCACAGACCCCCGTCATTTCCGTGTGTTCTCTCTCCTTCCTCTGCCCACACAGCACACGCGACACTCGGGGCAGTGACTCACAGGCAGACGGAGATTGTTCTCTGCTGGTTTCACGTGTCCCTGCACCCTCCCCATTCCCAGCGAGACAATAATTCCCTCATAGTCAAGGAAAACTAACTGATAAATATTACTTAAAAACAAATTGGGTCACTCAGGATTCTGGACAAGAAATAGAAAACACCGTAGAAATTTAAATAAAAAATAACATCTTATGGGAAATTGAGGCTTCAAAAAATGTTTTGGAAAAGATTTCAGTGGCCTCCAGGAGTAAATTCCAGAGTGAAAAACACCAAGCTCACCAGAAATCTCATTCCTGTGAGGCCACTTCCAAAACTGTGAAGTTCAAAGACACATTTCAGGGCTGTGTTCTAGAAAGCTGGGCAGCCAGAAGCCAGCAGCCGCCACCACTGTGTCCTGTGGTGTGACTGCTTCCACTCACCTGGGAAGCTCAGGTGGGGCCGTCGCATGCTGCACAGACTTCTTATGTTGACGGTGCCGTCGCCATCTCAAAACAGCCCAGAGGAGCAAGACGATTCTCTTCATTTTACTTCCACATTTCAAGCATTGCAAGACGATCTGAGACTCAGTTGCAAATAAATCCGAGACGTGCAGTCAGTTTTCTAACCTTTTCTGTACCTGTCAGCACAGAGGGAGGGTGGGCTGGAAGTTGAGCAGCTGATCTATGCCTGCTATATTGGTTCATTTTCAGTTGCTTAGACAGAATGCCTGAAACCGGGTTATGGATAATTAAATGAATTTATTTCTTAGAGCTTTGGAGACTGAGAAGCCTCAGGTCGAGGGCCTGCATCTGCTGAGGCTCTTCTTGCTGGTAGGGACACTTTTCAGAGTCTCACGGTGGCACAGGGCATCACATGGCCAGGGGATTGAATGTGCCGGCTCAGGTCTCTTTTCCTCTTATAAAGCCACCAGTCCCACTCCCAGGACAATCCATTAATCCACCAATCCATTAATTCCTGAATAGATTAATCAGGAATAGATTAACAGAATCCTCACGACCCAATAGCCTCCTAAATACCCCATCTGTCTATACCGTCCCGCTGAGGATTAAATTGCAACATCAGTTTTGAAGGAGGCACATTTTCAAACAACAGTACCTGCTATGCTTTGAATGTGTCCTTCAAAGCTTATATGTTGAAAACTTAATCCCCAGTGCAACAATGTTACGAGGTGTGCATTTTAAGAGGACATGATGTCATGAGGGCACTGCTCTCATGAATGAATTAATCTTGTTATTGCAGGAGCGGGTTTGTTATAAAAGCACGTTCAACCCCTTCTTGCTCTCTCTCATCCACTCTTGGCCTTTTGCCTTCCACCATGGGATGGAGCAGGAAGGAGAACCTCAACTGATGCTGAGCAGCTGCCCAAGAGCAGCAAGCTCTTGGACTTCCCAGCCTCCATAACTGTGAGCCAATAAATTCCACTTCTTTAACAATTCCCAGTATCAGGTATTCTGTTATAGCAGCGCAATATGGACTAAGACAGTGTACATGCACTATTTTCCTGGTACTTAACACTGAGCACTTTTGTATCACGTCACATTTAATTCTTACAAAAACTCTGTGAGTTGATAACTTTACCCGTATATGAAAAACAAGAAAATTGAGATCCAAAGAAAAGGGTATGTAAATGATGCTTATCGAATACTTATAACCTACATATGCCAAATGGTGCTTTCCATGTATTATTTCCCTTCATCCTTCCAATAGTCTTATAATATGCTTATAATAGTCTTATAATATGCTTATATACATGATTTTACAAGTAGAGAGACTTCTTTCACCCATATAATACAAATGTATCAAACCTGCAGTTCCAGTACTTGTTTACCTGATGACAAACTCCATAGTCTCCTCATCGAAATATTATTTCAAAATACTTAAAAAATGGTATTGAATTTTCTTTGATGTTAAGTGTATTGTAAGTGATCAAAGTAATGTATTGATTTATTAATCATAACCTCCAAAATAACTGATCCTGAGTAAAAAGGACTCACATTGCTCTATTTGTTAAAGGGTAATTCTCTCTAGGACAGAAAATAAATTGTCTATGTGAAATGTAATATTATGCAGGCTTTTGGCATAATAAAAAAGTCTTTTTTTACACTTCTATAAATAGAGATGTGACATTTTACTAAATGAGAGTCTATTAACATGCAATATCCTAATTTGTTCACAAACATGCACTATAATATACCATGTTACTTTATATATTAACATTTTATTTCATATACTACCAATAATGAATTTTAAAATATTGTCTTTATCTGGCCAATGATTCTGGTAACTAGATAGATTGTTTAAAGCCAGACAAATTTTTGCTAAATTTTGTGTAGTCAGAGAATAATTTTCTTTCCATAACATCTTTCTGATGATGGAAAGGAGAATAAGGAAATGTGACATCTTTATTTCCAAAAGCATATAACTGGCTTATGCAGTAAACAATGTATAGATGCTAAGTACCCATCACTCTGGAATGTATCAGAATCTTCCCTTTTCCTGTCCAGTGTACAAGGCTCCGTGTGCAGGCTATTTTGGTCAAAAGATTATAGGGCGACTGAGATTACTTAACCTCTGTAGATATTTTAAACAGACAAATAAACCAAAAGCTGGCTTTGACAACTGACTTGGAGTTTCAGCTTAAAAGCCAGAACTTACAAGCACGGAATGCTGGCAAGACAGTATTTTTATGAAGAAGTGAAGGTGGATGGCCCGCACAACACGTGATCTGGATTGACAGTGCAAAAAGTTATGCCTAAGATGATGTCGAACACGGGTCTTCCATGCAAGCAGCCAATTAGTTCTAAGAGGTGAAATTTATTTTTTGCATTTTTTATTATGAACCAGGACTATTAACACAAATGACAACTAGAAAGAGTTGGTTTTGCTGGTAACTAGCCTCTTATTAAATCTGAGATGCCTAATCATGTCATCGGAGAAGGATTGTCAAAACCTACAGCTAAATAAGAAGTGGCGTCAGAGCATATAAAATCAGAAGGAACAGAAACAGCTGGAGTTCTAATACTAAACACTTTTCCTTTAAGCAGATAAGAAGATAATCATCACTTCTTGTCTGAGGCTTTGTTTCATTTTGTGTTCTTCTTTTCTCTCCACATACCCACCCAGCTCTTCTGCCCCCCCAAAAATGTGCTTGCCTTAATTCTGTGTTCTTTCCTGGATGCTTCTTTTCTTGAAATAATCAAGGTATTCTGTATTAGTCAAATTTCTCCATAGAAACAGAAAATATAGGATGCGTGTGTGTGTGTGTGTGTGTGTGTGTGTGTGTGTGTGTGTGTGCACAGAGAATCAAAAGAGAGAGAGAGATTATAAGGGCTCGTGCGATCATGGAGGCTGGCAAATCCAAAATTTTTCAGGCTGGGGCATCAGGCCGGAGAACCAGGGGAGAGTTGGGAATAGTTCAAGTCCAAAGACCATCTTCCGGAGAACCCCCTCTGGCTCGGGCGACGTCACTATTGTATTTTATTCAGGTCTTCAACTGACTGGATGATACTTTCTCACATTAGGGAGGGCAATCTGATTTACTCAGAGTCTATGGATTTACATGTTAACCTCATCCAGAAACACTTTCACAAAAACACCCAGAACAGTATTTAGCCAAATAGCATAAGTGAAAGAAGGGAGATGAACAATCTTTGAAAGTTGTGATGAAGAAAGAAAACACTTTTGGCATGACTCGGCATAATTTCCAAATCCCTCCCCCCCAACACACACACATACAAACAAACCATTCTTAAGAAGCCATTCTACAGGAAAGAGTTAATGTCAAAATTCTTGAACATTTGTGCAATTATCTGCCAATGTGGGGTAAGTAGAGAGTGGAGTCGAATGAATAGGTTAGACCGCATGGTGAAGGAGGAGGAGGAGGAGAAATTAATAGAGCAAAGCAAATCGTTTTCAAAGGTGGGTGGGGGAACAGTCCAGTCTTACTCTTGACATTCTAAGCAAAAAGAATTTACAATGATTGATTAGAAAGAAAATGAATCTAAAAAATAATATCCAGTAATGTTTTCCTCCAGTATAAAGGCAATAAAAACATTTTGAACAGGAAAATATTTGAGGATATACCTTGCATGAGCCTTTCTTAGAAGGAAAAAAATAATTTGATGACAAAAGCCAGCCTATCAAATCATTTATGCAGAAATCACAGCAACAGTGGGACTGCAGCATACAGCAGGCAGTGTACTAAAAGATGGTGGAAAAATATCAACACAATTCGAGGAAGATCGACGTTCTCCACACAAAAACTCCATAAATGTTGCCCCATGGACTTTTCTTAAAAAACCTTGCCAATGAACTGTAACTGCCAATGATATGAATTATAATAAAAATAAAGAGGTAATACAAAATAAACACTAAATACAATTAAATATGTTCCTTAAGTCTAAGAATAAGAGCTATGAAAATCATGAGTTAAATATTATAAAACTTGAAAAATCAAAATACTACAGGGAAAGTTGTCTGTGACTATGACTATGTCCACAAATTTTATCAAAAATTCTGTTCCCAGCTGTTTTATTTTGCTTCACCTAAGCTGACATCTTATGTGAAACTATAGAGTATGATCCCACATTTTAAAATTTATTTCTTTCTCCATAGTCTCACCCCCTTCATTCTTTTTATTTGTGTAGAGAAATAGCTAAAAGATACCAATCGCATTTTCATTTCTGAGGGATTTTGCATGACATTTTTATTGCCTTCTATGGTACTTTTTAAAATAAAAACTTGAAAGTTTCAGAAAAATAAAATACAAATATTTCTTTAAGAAATTCGTTTAGACAGAAAAGGAACCCATAACAAGTTCCTTAAAGTCTAAGGAAATGAAAAATGAAATTACTTTCAAACTAATCCTAATACACAGAAAAGTGTGGTTCTGTTCTTGATTTCAAAATTCTTTTCAAAAATTCACGGAAGTAGGAATACACTTTAACTTACTTTATCAAAGTATTAAGGACTGCACACTCTCTGAAAGCTCCGGGAAATACTCCTGTCTTGCCTTTTCTATAATCGTTTCTGTTTCTTGCCTACAATCCCTGGCATTCTTTGGTTTGTGGCAGTGTCGGTCCAGCCTCTGCCTCTGTCTTCACGGGCCTTCTTCCCTGTGCTTCCTCTGTGTCCCCAAATCTTTCTCTGCTAGTAAGGACACCACTCACTGGGGTTGGGAATGACCTAATCCCATATGATCCCATTTGAACTCGATTACCATTTTATTTATTTATTTAGCATCTGCAAAGACTCTATTTTCAAATAAGTTTACATTCACAGAATCCAGGTATTAGGACCTAAAACATATTTTTTGTTCAGCCCATAACAACAATAAGCTCTCAGGTTGAACCATCATTGTTTTAACTGACAAAATGGCTATCAGATATTATTCAATCTCATGCATTTATCTGCAAACTTGCTTTTACCTGTACTTTATCAGTTCTCTTTAGACAGCCGCACTTGGAATTTAGACCTTGAAATATGTTCCTCCTGACACTAGAGATGGGCGATTGACATTTCTTAACTCTTAAGCATCTTCTCAAGCTCCATTTCCCCAACCTTCTCACTGACTAGAGCTAACAGCTTCTCAGATTCTCATTTATGACAAGAGGCAGGGAAAGTCTAAATATTCCAAAAATATTTTTGTATTTGAAACATAATATTTCGGTACATTTTCTTAACTTCAAAATTCCTCTAGTAGGAAAGAGATGAATGAATGAAACTATGTTTTATTAGACATTACCATATTCAGAATGGCAATGCATAAAATATAATAAAATGATTACCTTAAGATTTGTTAAACCGGGTATTTGTTTCAAGGGCATTTCGAAGGGTTGGGGGATTCAATTCTGAAAGGGCGCTGTCCCAGTTCAAGCAGGCATGACGGGGCATTTCATCTCGCACCACACGACATGGTGGAGTGAGCTGAGAGGGCAGGTTGGCTTGGCCAACAAGGACAGGGATCGCAGGATTGCAGTCTATGTCTGCAGTTTGCAACCACCTATGTGTAGCTTTCATTTCAGTAACAGAGCCTTGTTTTTCCTTATGAAAACACTTTTATCATTATGTTCAGTTTTAGGGAAAATTCTTAAGTAAGGCACACTTCATACACTTGAAAATAACAATGTGCTTAACACAAAATATGCCAGATTGCCTCTTTTGCAATTTTGAATTATAGGAAGAATAATGAAAAAACAGAAACAAATTAGAAATCCTTCATTCCAGCAATAATATTCTAATTCACAAGCAAGTAATTCTAACTGTTTAGATTCCCAGCTGGGGTTCTTCCTGGGCATTTTGTTTGTTTGTTTGAGTCAGCCTTTCTGCATTTCTTTCCAGATTCTGCGAGCCACTATGTATCTTGGAGAACATGTCTTTTGTGATTTGTAACTAAGAATCTGTTTCTGTTTTCTGTGGCCAAAGAACCCTGATATAGCAGTTGATACTGACCTAGGCTTTGAGTGGACAGATTTTTCTTTTATTATCTCATTTTATCCCTACAATGGCTCTGTGAGGTAGATAGTGGTTTTACCTATTTTAGAAACAAAGGAAATGAGTTGTGCAGATATTTTAAAATATTTATTTAAGGCCACATAACAAGTTAGCTCCAAAATCAGAAACAACACAAAAGAATCCCAATTCCAGTTCATTATTAATTTCATTTTCCCATGCAATTCCCTCAAATGCAGTTTTATAAAGTCCAATACATTGTGGGCATCAGTGGTTCGAAACTTTGGTTAGTCAGAGAAGACCATTGGATGCTGTGAGGATTGAGGGACAAGCCTTGCTCAGTCTCTGGCCCTCGGTCCAACCAGAGTAGTTTATTTTTATCTCTTACACAAATAAAGGTTTTGCAAAAGTTTTGTTTAGAAGAATATGCCTCATAAATGAAATGTCTTTTAAATAAAAAAGCAAAATAAAAATATTTTAGATAATCAAAAAATGAGATCTTTCATGTTAAGCAGATCCTCAAGAAAGAAAATATAAAATTAAATTCTCCAGGTGTACAGAAATTGATTACAGAATGAAGCCCAGGTGTGAGTGAATGATAAATATGTGAATAACTCTAAGTGGATATCAATTATATAGAACAGTAATGAGGTTTGCAGGGTTGTAAGATACCAACATCACACACATTACATCAAAACACACGACAAAGTGGAAATGATAAAAAAGTGACGTCAAGCCTTCTAGGACCCTTACATTGTTGAGTGATGGCCAAAAAATTAATTTATATTTGACTGTAAGTGAAAATACATTTGGAATTTCTAGGGTAACACCTACAGAAATAGTTTAAGAATGTATAGGTAACAAACTATTACAGGAAAAAATGGAATAATAAAAAAAAAATCCAAAAGAAAGCAGAAAACAGGGAGAAAAAATGGAACATAGAAAAGGAAACAAACATGACACCGTTGAAAATGTTACACTCCTGACATGACAAGCACCGAGCCACATTGCTTCTCTTTGAAACACACACACCCAGACCCACTGACATGGCCCTAGAGAGAAGCTCTGCAGTTTTCCAGCGGAGTCCCCGGCGCATCCATCCAGCATTGCTCTTGAGCAGTGGCTGCCAGGCATTGTAATCCAGGCATTGTAACCCACAAGCACTGGGGTTACAATGATGAACGAAACAGGAGTAATCTCTGCCCATACAGACCTTGCATTTTAGTTGTGAAGAAAGGCAATAAAAGCATAATGCTATGTTAGGTAGCGGTAAGTAATGTGACGAAGCCACATAAGGGGACAGGGAATGACAGGAAAATATCAGTGTAAGTTTTCTTAGTTCATACAATGATCCCATCCTTGGAAAAGTGTCCATTCCATAAGATGTGTTTCTGCTCTAGACACCACAGTAAATGGGGCTTTTTCTCTGTTAAGCTTGTTGATAATAAGCCGTGCTCTTGGGGAAACTACCTACCAAATATCTCTCTGTTAGATGGAAACCAAGTTAGGTAGGCTCTGCCTCCAAGGAAGTTATTGTTTGGATGTATTTTCAGTCAGTAAAGGGCTATAATTGCAGCAGAGCAATTCGGCATTGGCCTTTTCCCATTTATTTTTAGTCGTTTTGGTTTTTGGCCTGAAGTTAAAATACTTTATAAAGTATGATGGCAAGAATTCCAAAATGATCCTCCAGGAATCCTCCTTCCATTACAATGAGATATTTCACCAATAGTTAGGTACATTATGTGGACAATGGAATTTTACAGATAGAATTATAGCTACCAATTTTTATCCTTTCCTGACTTTGAGTTAATCAAACAGGACATTATCAAAGATAATAAATGTGTACTCTTTTAAGCTGCTGTTTGAGGTGATTTGGTACACATAGAAAATTAGTACACTGAGTTTAGTGTTCATTTCATGTAAGATGACAATAAAAATGTAAATGATAATGTAAATATTTAATAATGAAAAAACTTGAATTTTTTTATTTGCTATTAATTAGGCTTGTGATGTGTATACGGAAAATTTTCTGGAATAACTGGTGTCTAAAATACCTCTCACCTCCCAAATTCTGTGATTCACTGGGTGCTTTATACCTCTCAGGAAATTGTCAATCGCTGCTTCAAAGGGTGTTCATTATAGCCATACGAGTTAACAATGGCATCCTCCTCCTCATCTGAGGGTGATGAAATTGCCTAGAGTGGTCACTTAGTAGCTTTTATTGGCTCAACTTGAGAAAAGAACCCAATTCTTCCAAATTTTATTACCTCTATGATTCATTTGGGGGGATATGTTAACTTCATTTATGTTATTTTGAGTGGTACCGTTAACTAAGGAAATCGGAGTAGAAAGGTGAAATTATGTGTTCTAAATGTTCTTATACATATTGTGCCATTCGACCTTGTCGTTGGCCATGTTTATATAAACACCCTTTTAAATTACTAAACAGGAAATTTATTTTGATACTTTATCATGTGGACCACCACTTTTTTGATTAAGAAGTTCCAGGAAAAAAAATTTATATAGGCAAATGAGAGGGCAATTATGCTGCTCAATTTTGCTTTTTCTCTACACAGATGACTTCCTCACCAAATCCATAAACTCTAAGATCTTAGATACCAAACTGCAAGTTTGGATTGAGAATCCTAAACTATCTGCTGGAAATGAGTAAACCAAGTGCTGTTCCAGTGCAGGACAAGTCTACTTAGGAAGGGATGAGAGTCCTTGGCGATGGGCAGTCATAACACAGAGTGGGTCCTAAATGGACACTGGTGATTGGTGTGCTAAAACTGTCCTGTATGCAGGTCATTTTTTTATTTGAAGATAAACTTGTCTCTACAAAAGCAAGATCTGCATTATATTATCATCACTCTAATGTTGTTCTTGAATATTTTAAAGAAATATGTATTTAAGTCCATTAAAATACTATTGATGAAAGGCAAATTGAGAATATGGCACAAATAACCCAAGCTGACACCATTTGAGTATTAACGGCATTGGGTAAATAAAAGAATAATTAAATGTACAATCAAAAATTTAAACAAAGATATTTGACACATCACTGCTTATGAGATCCACAATATACAAATAGGCAATGATTATTAATAGGGAATTGGTTAAGTAATTTATTGAACATTCACTTAGTAGAATAATACAGTCATTTAAAAAGATAATTACAATGTGTTGATATAGAAAAAATCCATACAGAAAAGACTTTAAAAGGCAGGTTAAAACTGCATACATTTGGCATTTCAAAAATTTCCTTTTGGTTGAGGTCTGTAGCTGGAGATGTAGAGTCATCCTTTGGGGATATCAAAGCAGCCAGGTTTTTTTTCCATATTGCAGGAATTCTTGTGCTGGTTCCTTCTTACCTGGAACCTCTTTCCTCAGCTCAAAACAGACACCTTTGTGGTTTACCCCTTGTCCTCAGCTGGGAAGTCCGCTGCTCAGTGCAGAATAAAAGAGGCACATGCCCTTCGGCTCAATCACAGGTAAGCTCAATGGGATCCATGAGAAAGTTGAAAATCAACACGAAGTAACTAAAAAAAATTCAGAAACGAATGAAAAATTCACTAAAGAGATAGATATTTTAAAAATAAATAATAGAACTTCTGAAAAGAATGCGTCATTTAGGGAATTTCAACATATAGTAGAAAGTTTTAAAAACAGACTAGACCTAGCAGAAGAAAGAATTTCTTCAAGATTTCTTTTCTGCCCCACTGTCTCTCTCCTTCTTTACTGGGACGCCAACATTGGATTACTCGATACTAACTTACAGGTTATGGAGGCTCAGTTTTATTTTATTTTGTCTTATTTATGTTTAATTTGTCCTCACTTTCCTTTAGTTTGGGTAATTTCTAGTGACTTTTCCTCAAAGTAACTGATCCTTTCCCCTGTGGATCTAACATGTTATTAACCACATCCATTGGATTTTTTTTCAGGTAGTGTGTTTTTCAGTTTCTAGGACAGCAATTTAAATCTATTTTGCAACTTCTAAATCTCCCCTAATGTTCCCCATTTCTTCACTAATTTTATCTGTCTCTTCTAATATTTGCATTGTTTTGTATCTGATTCACCAATTCACTGATTTTTCTCTTGACTACGGACATTATCTTTCTTTTTTTTATATTTGTCGTAATTCTTGATAGTATGTTAGATATTGTGTCTAAAAGTACAATAGGATGCGGAGTAAATAAGCACTGAAATCACTGCAAGCATCCTTATTTTCTGTAATCTTTCTCTTTCATTCATCAGGTATTTACATAAACCCCATGAT
This sequence comes from Indri indri, assembly GCA_004363605.1. Taxonomy (NCBI): domain Eukaryota; kingdom Metazoa; phylum Chordata; class Mammalia; order Primates; family Indriidae; genus Indri; species Indri indri. The sequence goes on along the minus strand of RJWJ010000775.1, from coordinate 27,311 downwards.
GTGCAATTCACTTTATAACACTAAGACTTGAGTATTCATTGTCAGAAATTAGGAGTCTTCAGTGCAAATGGATGAGGGAGTTGTAAATGTCTTAGGAGAGGCTTCAAAGGACTTCAGAGAAAACTTTACAACAATTGTTTCTGTACATCAAAATTCATTTTGCAATACCAGTACCAGCCTAGTTTTAAACACAAGGCGACATTAAAGCAGGAAATACCACCAGATAAAAACATGTGTTCAAGTATATGTTTCCAAAAATGCAAGAAAGGCATAAGTAGCAATGATACCTCTAGTAAGAACTAGTAAGAATTCTGAGTGGCCTACAGAAACTCTGTGAGGAAGGGATGATTGGTAGCAACGATATTCTTGTTAAAGGATGGATGCATCCCCCAAATACCCCCAATTTGTATAAAAAAGTAACATTTGATTTTCTTTGAAGAAATGATCTAAATGTTTTAAGTGAATCTATTTTTTTTTTTTTTTGTCTATAGTGTTGGGAGTGAGGATATGGCTTGTTTTTATGGCCAGGGACCAAACAGAAAGTCCACAAACTGCCCGATTATTTGACCCATTTACTTTTGTAAGTATCAAGGAATCTGTAACTCAGAGAAGAGTAGGTGGGAACAAAGTACCTTTGTACTATGAGTCCACAGAAAGACCTGTCTGGGAATTTCGGCTGGGTCACCTGGGTCTATCCCTTAAACTCAAAAATCGTGTTAGATTTTATGATAATGTTCAACCTCAAGGGAAAATAAAGCCAAAGACAAGAAAAATGAAGAGAAAAGATGGCCCTTTTCGGAAGCCAGTTCCATAATTTAACCAGCTGATATTAAATTAATATAGTTTTTTCACTGGTCCTATTTTTATCTTTATACGTTTAGTTGATTTTCCCTAGTATTAATATTCTGAATTTCAGAGTACATTGTCCTGTACATAAGTCTATTTACTCAATAATTTTATAGTCAAAATTAAGCCAACTACTTATGTAATATCTCAGGCATGAATTATATTTAATGTTTTTTGCTTTTTTCCATAAGTATTATAAAAGAATTCAAAATATCTTAAAATCAAAATGTTCTATAAGTTTTATTAGTACAATGATACCGAACATAGTAAACACTTCATAAAAATACTTGATGTATACAGATATAGAACTGCTTTTCCCAAAATATTCTCTACACAGACCTTTTGACAATGTTTGTCTAATCAAATGGTATTTACAGAATTATTATTAACTCAAATACTGGTATGGAATTAAGTGGACATGTGAAGCATATTTTGTATACATGTTCCAATTTCAAAGAGGCTTAGGGAAAACATTATTTAATGGGAAAAGTTACTTTCTGGGATTTCCTGTTATCCTAAATAACGAATTTTATTTTACCATTGATTCAGTCAGACTTACGGCATGTTAAACGGGAAAAGGCAGGGATGTGCTTGTTCCCGGAACCGCCAAGATGGGTTTTACTAATTACCAAGCTAGCATTCTGTTTGGATATGTCATGTGCAGAAAATACGTAGCCAATGAGGACAATGTCTGAAGCATTTTATTGACAGTCTGAGTTTAAGTAAGTGCTTCACATCTCGTTATCTCCAGAAAACAGAAATGAACCTTTCTGAAATTAACTTGCCTTTACGTGGATTGAATGGTATGTTTATTCGAGGAGGAAGAAGACTTGTCTGTTTTTCTCTTCTCCGTCTTAGTGGGTCCCCTACTTGGCACCACATCCGCGCCAACCAAAGCCGTGTTTAGTTCACGGTGGGGTGAGCCAGGCAGGGCAGTTTTCTGCTTCCTACTTGGAAATTATCACTACAGTGCCAGCTCCTGAAAGAAACAGACTTCGTGTTTGGCACATTTTGGAGAGGGCAATTGTTCAAAGAAAAATTTTAATGGAAAACATTTAGGGTAATGTTATGTAAATAAGAAATAAGACTTCCTAGCACTTTGGCTCTTTTTTTCCCCCTTCATTTCTTAGCTCTATGATTTTGCATTGAAAGTTTTTACGTCTCAGAGTTCTGTGGGATCTCATTATTTCCTCTTGGCACTTTCCTTAAGAGAGGCAATGGCTGCATAATACTGATAAACTCTAAGAAGGCTGGAATACCCTGCAAGTGCCATGCTTCCATCTGAATGGACTTGACAGAGAAACTCCCAGCTGGCACTATTTCTGTTGTGAACCATTTATCTGGCTCTTAAATTGAAAATGCCGTTTCTAAAAGCTGTGCACAGTAATTTTCTCCAAGTATCTTTATTCTAACATTATAATAATCTGTACATTTAGCCCAGTGTATTACAACTGAATTTGATAAAAGATCTCAAAAAGGATGCATGATTAAGTTGTCAAGGTAGTTTTATAAAAAATATTCCTCAATGACATCATTTCTCTTTAAAAGTTATTTCAGCTTCTTTCAGTCCGAACTTAAGCTCTCTATTTAGGCTTCATTAAACAAGTCAGATCAGGAAAGAGACACAATGTCCAAGCATAAAATAATAAGTGAAATCAAAAAGGAAAAGAAAATTTTAAATATATATAGTATATATTTGAATATATATATTTCAAAAGTAAAAGCAATATATATATTTCAGAAGTAAAAGCAAACATTAAATAATGTTAGAAGTAACATATCAAACAAGAAGGAAACTGGGAAAATATTTGCAACAAAAGTTCAGAGAAAGAAAATATTTTGAATAGATAAATAGCTCTTTAAAAACAAAAATGCTAATAAAAAATGAAGAAGAAAACATATGTAGTCAATTAACAAACGAACATTGCAGTCAAAAGTATATAAAACCACTTAACTGGCAATAATGAAAGCCATGTAATATGAAATCCTATTAATAGTATTGGAGGTGCGGAATGATAGGCACAATCAAACCCTTCTAGTGAAACTATTACTAATAAAATAATTGTTATAAGCATTCTGGAGGGAAAATTGCTGGCATATATTAAGAGCTCATCAAGATCATTTAAAGAATTCATGACTTTTCATCCAGTAATTTTACTTCTAGGAATCCAGGCTCAGTCAATGTTCAGAGGGGCAGAGGCTTAGGTAGAATGCTCATTGGAGCATCAATGTAGAACTGTGAACAATTTCAGGCAACTCAAATGTCTGACACTAGGGTAATAGCATCAGAAATAAATATATTTAAATTCCAGAATATTATACATCCAAGTGAAAAGAAGTATTTAATATTTTAAAATTATCAAACTAAATAAGACAATATAAAAGAGGTAAGAAGACCAGCTTCCATGTGTGTATTTGTCTTTGTTTAAAGATTTCTATGTACACTTTGTAGATTGGAAAAAAGAATATATCAAACATTAATATTATACAATTTTATTTATATTTTCTGTATTTTTCAATTCACATACAAAAACTATATGTCTTTTTTTTCTTATCACAAATAACAGTAGAGATCATAACTGTATTATATCTTACTCATTGCTCTTTTTTTAAGTTCTCAGAGCCCATAATGGTTATGGCAAATCATAGGCCCTCAATTAAGGTTTATTGATTTAATATGTTATGTATTTAACAAACTTAAAAAGAGAAAATATTTCAGATTTATAAACATAATAAAACTAATTTTAGATGGTGTTACTATTTTTTTAAACAAACTAATGTTTATCTTACTTTGGAGTATGAGGGATGACTATTTAGAACTAATTTAACATATTTATAAAAATCTAATATAGGTTTTATGTCCAAGGATTCAAAACAATGCAACAAATGAACTTATGTTAGTGGGGAAGGGGCAACCAAAGAATTTTTCAGTACACTGTTGTCACAGTTGCAATGTTATGAGTAACACAATCCTAATGCAACATGATAGGTATTAGAAAATTATGAAAAAAATCAAAGAAGACATTGTGCCTGGAGGAGACAATATTTGATCTGCCTGGGAGTCTCCAGGACTGCAGAAGCGATACCTGAAAAGGGTCTCAAAGAATGAGGAGGACTTTGCCAGGTAGACAGTGTTCAAACCAGTGACAGCTTAAAGAGATAAAATGAAGGAGCTGCATAGCTTGATACGTGTCTTACTTGACCTGTATGTGAGTCCTATGGTGTTTAAAACAAAACATTTGTGAACAATAGACTAATTGCCAGCATCAGACAATTATATACTAAAGAATTTGAATTCATATTCTTAGAATTTAGATCCTCTTGTTTAGTTTATTCCAAATATATAGATAGCTTGCCCATAAATTGGGCAACAGTTTATACCAATAAAAGAAATACTCCAAAGTAAACTTATTTGTGAAATAAAGAGACTTGAAGAATTTGTAATTTTAGTCTGCCCTGCAACAACCCCAACTCCAAACCTTCACTCAAGACCTGCCAGGTAATAGTTCTGTTCTTTAACAAATACACTTAGACAGCATTTTCTTTCTGTGCATTTATTTTAAAACATTTATTTTGAATATGAATCTAAAATGTATTCTGATTAAGATGGGTAAAAAGTGTACATAGAAACATAATCATTAGTATTGATTTAATTGAAATGAGGTCTGTTCTTAAAATATATAGCTTCAAGGAATTGATATTCTTGAATGGTACTGAATTGAAGGATAAAAAATAAGGAATGTCTAAAGGAACAGATATTACGTTATATTATGAAAATATAAACTGGACATTACACTCATCAAAGAGAAACACGCAAATGCTACGTGCCTCCCAGGCCCAGGCCCAGGTACACAAGTAGCCCTACTTATCCCAGTCTTAAGCCTAGGCCACCTCCTGTCAGAAAATGAATGACATTTTTCAGAAAGGATAATTCTACCAAGTATCACAGCAATTACTAAAAATTCAAAAGGAGACAAAGTAGGTATTGATACAAGAGAACACAGAAGAAGAGAGAAGAACAGAGAAAATGGTGCATCAACTGGGTAAAGTTCTAAAAATTTTGACAATGAATTTGGTCTTGGAGGGTGAAAAATTTTCTTGGCAGAGAAGAGAGTAGTGGATATTCCAGGTGGAGAGGATGCTACTGCAAAAAAAAAAAAGAAAAAAAAAAAGGAAGAAAAGACAAATAAAAGAAAGAAAAGAAAGAAAGAAAGAAAAAAGTCTTGAAGTATTGGGAGAATATCAGGCAGTTGAAGAGTGCATTTGGGTTTACTTCTTATAGATAGACAATACTTCTAGAAATGTAGCTGGGCTCCAGCTTTAAAGGCTTTGCAAGCTATGGCAAGATCATGGAACTTTATTCCATGAAGTCACTGAGTATTTTAGAGAGGTGAGTGTTATAGTCACATACTTCCAAAAAACCCACATTGCCAGCAAGGCTAGAGCAGATGTAGAATTCAGGAGCAGATAAAACAGATAACTTAGGTGTGCGTAAGTGAAAGCTCAAGCAGAGAGGCAGAACTAGTGGGAGATAGATATAGATAGATAGATAGATAGATATATCTCAAGTGGCTGATCACAAGGAATTGTTTTATGTAATCCTGGGATTGGATGCACGAGTCAAAAGTCCACAGGAAAGACAGTCAGGGGAGAAAGTCACCATACCTTTGGGTTAAATAGAATACAAAAATGCAGCCAGGACTGTTGATGGCACCAGTGAATGAATGAGTCTAGCTTTCATGTCTCAACACAAATACTGAACCAGAAAGAGACCGCTGACTCTTTAAGGAATTCGAAGATTCCACCTTGGGCAAGCCTGTGGAAATGAGAGGCAAGAGGCAAATAAGCCTTTCACAAAGAGTAATTCTCAACATAAAAACAAATTCTGACATTATTCTGTTCATTTGATTTTACTGGAGTTGTGTGTGCTCTGTTAATAGTTTAGCAGATAAGTCAGGTCAAACTCTAGGCCATTCACTGTGCTAGGTTCTGAAAACACCACTATAGAATAGCTGCTCTTGGGTAAAATCACTCATGTGGACAAATACTTACAATAAAATATGATCAGCATCAGGAGAGAGAATGCATAACAAACTCTGAAGGTCAGAAAAGAGACAACTGATGGAGACCAATAGCATCAAAGAAGGCTTCCTGAAGGAAATTATACGTGAGCTGATGTTTTTCAAATACACAGGGGTGGCCAGAAGAAGCAAAATGAGAAAAAAGGACTCAAAACAAAGAAAACCCCATGTGAAAAGTCATGAAGGTATGAAGACCTGTGGTGAGAGCTTCTGGGTGTCGGCTGGCGTATGTAGGTTTAGTGACTGTGTGCAGTCTGGTACTGTGTAAGCGGGAGCACCCATGCAGAAGTATGGAACGGGGCCCCTATCTCTCACCATACATAAAAACCAACTCGAAGTGGATAAAGACTTAAACTTAAGACCCCAAACTATAAAAATGTTGAAAGAAAACCTAGAGAAAACCCACCTGGACATTGATCTAGGCAAAGAATTTATGACAAACACCTCAACAGCACAGGCAACAAAAACAAAAATAGACAAATGAGAATGGGTTAAACTAAAATGCCTCTGTACAGAGAAAGGAACAATCCTCGGAATGAAGAGACAGCCTGTTGAATAAGAGAAAATATTTGTGAACTATTTATCTGACAGGGAGCTGATACCCAGAATTTACAAGGAACTCACACAACTCAATCAAAAAAAAACAAATAACCTGCTTAAAAAGTGGGCAAAGGATATGAATTACACATTTCTGAAAAGAAGATATAAAAATAGCCAACAGTATTGAATAGTATTCCATTGTGAATATGTACCACATTTTCTTTACCCGGTCATCTGCTCACGAACATTTAGGTTGACTCCCTATCTCGGTTTTTCGGCTATGAACATGTGAGTGCAGGTATTCCTCTGATATATTGATTCCTTTTCCTTTGGATAGATACCCAGTAGTATATATTTCTACCCATTACCTATCTCTGGTGAAAAATGCTCAACATCACTAATCATCAGAGAAATGCAAACCAAAACCACAATGAGATCATCTCGCCCCAGTCAGGATAACTATTATTAAAAAGACAAAAAGTAAAAAATAACAGATGTTGGTGAGGATGCAGAGAAATGGGAGCTCTTATATACACTTTTGGTGGGAGCGTAAACTAATAGCCACTATGGAAAGAAGACTGGCAATTTCTTAAAAAAAAAAAACAAAAAAAAAAACAACTAATAATAGAAATACCATCTGAACCAGCAACCCCACTAATGAGTATCTACCTACAGGAAAATAAATCAGTATATCAAAGGAATAGCAGCACCCCCATGTTTATTGCAGTACCATTCACAATGGCCACTATATGGAATCAACCTAAGTGTTCATCAACAGATGAACGGATGAAGAAAATATGGTATATGTATACAACACAATACCATTCAGCCAAGAAAAGGATGAGCTCATGTCATTTACAGCAACACGGATGGAAATGGAAGTCATTATTTTTAAGTGAAGTAAGTTGAACACAAACAGGCAAATACAGTCTGTTTTCACTTGTATGTGGGAGCTAAAAAATCTGATCGCATGGAGGTAGAGGGTGCAAATATCAATGTAGCAAAATTACACTTGTACCCAATGAATACATACAAATAGAAAATAAAGAAAAAAAGGAAACTCAGAGAGAGAGAGAGAGAGAGCACATTAATATACCTTTTATTTCAGTAGATGGTTATGGTGGTTTCATTTTATTATTAGTTATTGTTGTTAATATCTTACAAAGGCAAATTTATAAAATAAAATTTATTATAGGTATGCATGTATGTATAGAAAAAATCATAGTATATGCAGTCAGCCCTCTGTGTCCATAGGTTTCAACTGCAAATTGAAAATAGTCAAAAAAAGAAAAAAACTTGTGTCTTACTGAACATATATTATTTATAATGTAAAATGTAAATAATATAACATAATATATAATATATATTATATATAACATTATGTATAGTACATATATTATTTACTATGTACTGCATATACTATATAATGTGTATGTGTATGTAAAATTATATGTTTATTAATTTTAATCACGACTTAAAAATTTTCAGGGTATAGAATATACTCTGTAATGAATCATCCAAACAGGTTGGAGAGTTCATTTGGAATGTGAAAATCTGATGTTTTAAACAGAGGTATGACTCTTCTTTAGTTATTTCTCAGCTTAAAAAGCTCAAGCCTCCCTTGAACAGTAAGAATCAAAGGATTTGCATATACCCATGAGTGGTCCTATCATGAGTATGAGGCTGTCGTATTAGAGAAAAAGAAAAGTTGCCGCTGTGGTCAATTACCCTCTGTAAACTTGCATTTGTGTGGGAAACTCACATAGGTAATTCCGCATCATTCTGTGGAGCATAATCTAAACATACCAGGGGTGCTTGATTCGCTAATCAGAAGAAAGAGTGGGGGAAAACCTCACCACGCAGCCCACAGACTGGCGGCCCTAAAGTCAGAGTCAGCCTAGGGACACAGTAACGACACTTGAAGCTCTCCAAATTAAGCAAACTACTTAAACCTCATTTCCCTACTTATACAGATAGACAGCTGGTCATACTTACCTCATAAGAGTATTGGGAGTTCAGGGTGACATTTGACACAGGGTAATTTTTCCCATTTAAAAATATTTTAAAACATGCTTTTAAAAGAGTAATGAGATGAGCTTTGTCCTTGCTTTTTATTCACTAAAGAAATATACTTCTTTTTTGTGAAAACAGATGTACCATTCATTGTACCCTCATAGGTAAGCACTTCCAGTGAGACCATCTAACTTGAAGAGCACTTCTGATGAATGAATGCACTTTTATAACACAAATGGCTTATTGACATTTGTGGATTTTAGCGCAGCTCACAGGGAATTCAGCGTTGACGATAGCGGTGATGATAACCTCTATATCAAAACAAGGTGAATGCCTGAGTTTTATTAAATGTAAATTTGAAAAAGTCAGTCTTCAGTTAAATCTCTTTATTGGCTTGGCTCCCTGGATAAATTCAAGTTGCTGAGCAAGACATTAGAAGAATCCTTAGGAATGCACACTGTAAGTTCCAGCCATTTAGAACCATCTGAAGGTCTTCAGACTTGCCAGGTGGTCATGTGTGTTCCTGCTCCAGGAAGTGCCTTTGTTTCCTCTTTTCACCAACCTGACATTCAGGGTTGTCTGGTCACCAGTCACCGCTGCCTCATTTACGAAGTCTCCTACCCCAGAGATTTGGTAGCTGTGTGAACATCCATCAAAGAACACATATGGCATTATAACAATTTTGGGTTTACAGACCTCTTTTCTCCTTCCTAACAGGAGGTATTATTTTGAATTCCTTTCTTGTATTTCTCATTTGTACGTATAATATTCACTCACTTAGTAATTGTTAGATGAATGGATGAATGAATGGATAAATACATGAATCAATGAACAATTTTTGTGCCATGTATAAACTATGGATGGGGTTGGGGGATGGGTAGGGAGTGAAACAACATGACCCTTTTAGAGTCCATAGTAACAAACTTTTCCAAACATGTTTTCCAAAAACACATTACAATGAATGATTTGGGCCAAATGGTGTGCCATTTGTGTACTTAAAGGATAAAATTATCTCAAAGGAAAGAAGATAAAAGGTCTTTCTAATTCATTCATGATACTGTGCATAAAAATGATCTTTTTAAATGCAAATATGACCATTTCATATTTTAAGATTTAAATCTGTTTAAGATTTCTGGATAAATCTTGCTGACATCACCTGAGTCAAAACTTAGTCTGACCTAAAAGTCCATCAAGACCTGCTTTTAACATGTTCTTTGCTCATCCTGTTCACAAGGTATATACTTCACACAAGAATATATTTTTATCAGCTAACACTCCCAGGTTTCATTACAGTTTACCAGATGAATTTTACTCTAACTGTGATAGTATCAGTTAATTCAGAAAGGAAAAACTCAGCACACATTAGAATCAGGGTAGCCTAGAAGCGAGGGACGGCTAGCACAGCGCAGTGAGGGTAGCAGGATGCGGCCAAACCCAGGTTCTCACTCCAATTTAACACCTAGCTGTGATTCTAACTACAATAGTGGCCACATAGTTAGCACCAACCACATGCCAGGCTGTGTTCTAAGTGACTGCGACAACATTCCATTTAATCTTACAACAACTTTCTGAGAAAGTCATTGTTATACCTCTTATGCCTAGGAAGAAATAAATGCTCAGAGGAGAAGTAACTTATCCTACACAGCGCACTTGCTAAGCAGTCAGAGAAACCTGGTCTTGAACTCTGAGCGTTCTCAAACCAATGGCCATGCCATTAGTCACGGAGTTCTGCTGCTCGGTGAGTCTAGTGAAGTTACCTGACCTCGTTTTTTCTCCTGTCTAACATTCCAGGGAACTGAAAACCACAAAACTTCTCCTAGGTAGTCATTGGGGTTTTTTCGGTTTTCTTTATCTCCTGGAGTGGAAACGGGCTAATGTCGCTCTCATAGAAATACTGTAACTGAAGATAGATATGCATTTTTTCATATACGAAAACACTTTCAGAAGTAGTTGCATACTCAGACACTATGATCATTTGTTTGCACAAGGATTGAGCGGCTTTAACCTTGCTGTCAAGAGGATACAAATCTTTATCTCACCCTTGCAATTACAATTGGATTCCGTCTGCTTCCTGTTTGTTTGGAACCACGGCCTGCACCACTTGAGATGTGTTAATGTGACAATTAGTTCAGGAGCAATGACCTGTCAGAACACTGTGGTCCACGCCAGCTTTTGAAAGTAGCAGCAATGATCTGACTCTCATTACAAATATCTCTGTATCATTTTATTCAATTAAAATATGGAGCTCATTAATCATTGTATCTGAATTACAGTAACAGCTGTGAAAATTATTTCTCCGTCTCCAGCCTTGGGTCTTTCTAATTCATTCATGATACTGTGCATAAAAATGATCTTTTTAAATGCAAATATGACCATTTCATATTTTAAGATTTAAATCTGTTTAAGATTTCTGGATAAATCTTGCTGACATCACCTGAGTCAAAACTTAGTCTGACCTAAAAGTCCATCAAGACCTGCTTTTAACATGTTCTTTGATCATTCTTTGTTTCCTTGCACCCTGAAGTCCAAGAATCCCCAGTGACATTCCTCCAAGGTGCCTTGGTTTTGACCGTGCTGTTGTGTCTGCCGGGAGCACTTGCTCTCTTCTCTGTCTGTGTGGCCAACTCCTCCTTACCCCTCAGAACTCAGCCCAGATCTCACCATTTTCAGAAAGGCTTTTGTGTTCATCATTCTGAGTTTTGTAGCTCTCTCAGATGCTGCCAGGGCTCAATGTTAAAAACAGGAGCTGTGAGCTGGTCAGAGATCTCTGACAGATGTATAAACATAAATAAGACAAAGGATGTGAGATGATAATAAAAAAGAAGTCATCCAAGAGCAGGGAAGGTGGTATGGATGCACCAATGAAGCACGTGAGAGCATGAATAACAACGCTTGCTATGTCTTTCCCAAGAAGCCCTTAAAACAGCTGTAAAGGAATGCCAAGAAAGAATCAAAGCATAATGCAATATATGACAAAACGAACAAAAACTGTGAATTACATCTTGGCATAGGACAGAGGAGATGAAGTAAAATGCAACATGTATGGACAGAAGTTAAATTTGTTAATTTGTTGTTAACTTTGATTATTGGAGTTTTATTAATTTTTTCTTAAATTTGATTATTAGAGTAGTATGCTTTTGGATACACAATAGGAGTTAGAGAAAACTGTTTAAAAATATAAATGAAAAAATAAAGAGTTGAAAGTAGCTAAAGGGATAAGCTCTACCTGGTATGCAAACTTTCTGCAGAACTACGCAAGTTAAATGAGCTTGATGCAATGGTAAGATTGGATCTATGGAAGATAAACATTATAAACAATCCAGAAATGAGCATTTCATATATTTAATAATAAAAGTAGACATTGAAATCAATGTGAATGGGAAGTTACTCAGGTAATTTAATGTTGACTAGCATTTTGGAAAATGTATGTTTACATATTTATTTCATAGTATAGACCAAGTACATTCTACAAAGATTTAGGTACTAGAGAAAAAAAAGTTTTTAATGTCTAGTATCTGGAAGATTAAATGTGCAGAGAAACTGATCTCATAACTGAAATGTAAGTTAAAGACCAATGCATCACTTTAAAAAAAATGATAGAATGTGTATTAAAATGAGAGAAATTATTGGGAAACAAAGAGCAAGAGGGCTGACACCAGAATCAGAATTTCTCCTGAGCACGTCTACTTGTCCCTAGGGGCCTAGGGGCTGCAGGATTTTTCTGGCATCTACAGAAAAACAAGCAAAGGAACAAAATTTGGGGGCATGCCTTATGAAAGATTTATTATGTAAAGATATGCATAAAACTGGGTCTCCCACATGTACCATAATCAGGAGTTAAACCCCCACCCTAACTGAGACTTTGATACAAATCAATGGAACAGAATTGGGGGATGAACTTTTTGATCACAGTCAAGTGATTTTCTGCAATGTGCAAAAATCTATCCAATGGAGGCAAAATAGTCTTTCCAGTAAATCATGCTGGTCAATTACGCGCGCGCGCACACACACACACACACACACACACACACACACACACACACACACATAAATTTAAAATGAAATTAGATCCTCTGAATAAAATTTGGTTTATACGTAAAATGGAATGTTATTCAACCTTTAAAAAGGAAGGGAATTCTGATACATGTTGTGGCGTAAATGAACCTTGAAGATATTATTATCCTAATTAAAATAAGCCAGTCACAAAAAGACAAATACTGTATGATTCCACTTATATGAGGTGACTAGAATAGTAAAATTCAAAAAGACAAAATGTACAAAGGAGGTAGCCCAGGGCTGTGTTGGGGGAGGAAAGGAGTTGTTCTGTGGGTCTGGGGTTTCAGCTTTGCAAGTTGAAAATGTTCTTGAGACCTGTTTCCCAATAATGTGAATATTCTTAACACTATTAACTGTATGCTTAAAAATAATTAAGATAGTAAATTTTATGTGATGTGCTTTTTCCACAATAAAAATGCATTGAAAATAAAATTAGGCCCTTATTTCACATCGTTTACAAAAAATTTACTTAAAACACAAAGCTAAATGTTAGGAGCTTACAGTATGAAATTTCTATAAGGAAATATAGGAGAATTTTTTTGTGGTTAGGCAAAGAGTTCTTAGGCAGGAAATAAAAGCACAAGTCATAGAGCAAAACATTGATAAACTAGACTTTATTAAAGGTAAAAATGGTTTGCACTTCAAAAGATTCCACTAAGAAAACAAAAAGTCAAGACAATAACTGAGAGCAAATACTTGAAGATCACGTAGCTAATAAAGGAATTTTATTCGCAAAATATAAAGAACTCTTTCGACTCATTAATAAGGGGGAAAACAGCACAAATTTTTAAATGGGGAAAAGATTTAAAAGAAATGTCACCAAAGAAGATGTACAAAGGGTTACCAGCACATTAAGAGCCCTGTACCATTAGCCATTAGGAAAATGCAAATGAAAACCACAGTGTGATACCGTTACATCCCCACTAAAGCAGCTATCATAAAAAGACAAATAATAGGGATTGGCAAGAAGAAATCGGAACCCTTGTATATTGACTGTGGGGATGGAGTTGGCACAGCTGCTTTGGAACACAGGCAGTGTCCTCAAAAGTTAAACAGGCACTTAAAATTAGACACAGTTATTTTTTTCTGTTATTGCTACTCTGCAGAAATAGGAAAGACCCCCCACCCTCCCAGCTGTGGTTCAGATGTGGAGACTGAGGATGTTACACACACACCAAGAAGGTATGACAAAATGTAATACTTAAAAACGAGGCTTTCTGAGGAGAGCAGGGGATGTCCCCCATCCTTGTCCAAAAATGGCTTGAGAGTGGGAAAAGAGCTTGTCTTGGGGTTTTATTGGGGTTAGCGGTGGGGCCAGGTAGGGCTTCCGCTGTGTGGGCAGGGGCTCGTGTGCTCTGAATTTCCTGCAGCATCCAAGGAGGAAATACCCAAATTTTCTTTTCAGCTTGCCCAGGTGCGGGACACAAAGGGCAGAAGAATGGTGAGACTTTGAAGCCATCAATAGCCCAACAGTGAAAAAATGGAGTGAAAGTTAGAAAAAAGGAGATCTCATTCATGTTCACCTAACTCTAAGGTGTCAGGAAGACAAGATGGCATCTGAAAGACACTGTTTAGAAATGGGAAAAAAAAAAAAACAAAAAACAAAAAACCAAATCTAGACACAGTACCTTTGGGCTGGGAAGCGATTATGTTGGCACAGGAAATTTAGAGACCGGATCTTTATTCTTCTTCAATGTCTTTGGATCAGACATCTGCATTCAGAAAATCCAAGCGATTTTTAAAATTAGCAATTCTATATTTATTTTTCCTTTTTTCTCTTTTCCTTTATGAAATTGTCAATAAAAAATACAGTAAAATTCAGGATGGTTTTATAACCAGTAAAGAAATTAAATAAAAAATTAAGTTAATAGACAAATCTCACAAAGAAAACACATACTCCAACCTTATGTAAATACGACCAAAGAACAAAAAATAGGGGATATCCATTGATTCATTTTATGAGATTATTTAAGCCTTGGTATCATATTTAGACAATAAAATGATGAAAAATATTGTTTAATAAAATGCGTGAATATATCTGAAAAGCTTTAAAATTTATTAGTAGATAAAACCAGAAACAGATTATGATCAAGTTGGCCTTACTTCAGGAGTTCATGGTTAGCTCAGCATTGTGAGACATATGTGTAAATCATCCCATATAATTTTATTAATTCATAAAAAATAAATATAATGTGATCATCCCAATATCTCCCAAAGAATAATTTAACATATTCAGTAATAGTTTGCAAGAAATAGTTGTCGCAAACTAGAAAAGACAGCAACCTTTTAAACCAGAAAAATTATATAGGAACTATACTTAAAGATACATATTATTTAGGAATATTCAAGAATATTAGCCATCTCTACTTTGATTCAACATTGTACTAGAGACCTAGCCATGCAACAATTCAGACAACGGTGAGGGTTAAAATTTATGAAGTTTGGAAAACATGATTCAAAAGTGTCACTATTTGCAGATGACACAATTATTTATATAAGACTGCCTAAAATTTTTTATATTAGACTCTTATTAAAAATGGTAACATTTGCACAGAACACTTGCAATAAAAAGTCTGTTTACTCTTGATTGGAGGCAGCAAGTGTAGGGTCTCTGGCAATCTCAGACTTGCATAGCTGAATTGGCAGAACTCTCAAAGCATTTACAACTGATTTGTGGAACCCCAGTAGTACAGAAAACCACAAACAGTACAAACAAATTGCTAAAATTTAAAAAGAAGTTTAGCAAAGGGGTGCTTCACTCATCTTCTCTTGGTCTCATGGATAAGGGAGAGATTCCCACCCTAGGATCATAGGCATGGGCAGGCACTGGCTCTGGAAAGATGAGCTTGCCAGCTGTGGGTTAGTCACAGATGCTCACAGCCCAGGGGAGGAAGACCTCACAATCCACGCAGGACCACCCGGGTTGCACTTGGGAGCGGTGTGAACCAGCAGGGGCCATGGGAGGCGGGCTCTAAAGTATTAATAACAAGGGGGTGAGGGGCGAGGTATCCCCTGGTTCCCACAGGAGGATAGGATTGGATTTTTAAAATAATTCTGCAGGCTGGCAGGGACTGAAGCCCACATTCGGGGACAAGCAGGACCTATACCTGGTCCCCTTGGTAAGGAGGTTTGTTTGGCTAGGGGACCTCATCTGCTGAACCAAACCAGAGAGGGACACTTGTATGTAGTCAGGCCATTCAAGGTCCTCCTGCTTTCGCCAGGTGTAGGGCAGCATATTGTGTCGGCCTCAGTGTTAGGTTTTATGCCAATAGAGGATCCGACGTGAAACCCTTGTTAAAAGTCAGCTGCATCTCTACACATCAACTCTAGCATGTGGAAAAAACAACTTTTAAAATACTTTTCAAAATACATAATTATGCACAAGCAGAAGGAAGCTAGCAATAGGGCTGGCAGTGGAGAGTCAAAACTTTCTGGAAATAATTATGAGCCTTTGTTCAAAGTATTAATAACTAAATAAGACTCAAATAAATGGAGAAGTGTGTTGGATTCATGAATTGAAGGACTCTTTGTGAAAATTTCAACGTTTTCCAAATATTGTCTCAAGAATTAATTAAGTTTTTCATGGAAACTGATGAGTGAATTCTCAAATTATGCAGAATTACAAAAATTGCCAAATTGGGAAAAGGACCAGTGAAGAGAATGGCTGCCATCGACACTATGACTCATTGCAAAGCTATAATATTTAGGACAGTATGGGCTGGCACTGACTGACATAAAGAGATGACAACAGAAAGAAACACAGTAAATAGCCCCCCCAAAACAAACCTGCATATATGTGGAAACTAGTTTTATTGCAAATAAGTTGGTACGAATTAGTTTTCAATAAACAGTGCTAGGCAAAGTTATCCATATTTATTTTAAAAAGTGAAATCTATCATTACTCCATATCATACCTCCTCCCAAACATTATCTCCACGTGAATTACGGATTTGAATGCAAGGTCAAAAATTTAAGATATGTTAACAGAAAAGTGGCAGAATATTTTTATTTTCCCAAATAAAGAAGTTCATAAACAAGCTTGCAATGCCCAAGCCATAAGGAAAACAGATATTGTTAACTTAGTCTACAGTCAATTAATATATTCTATTAAACAAAAGACACTATTAAGTTATTGGCCACTGGGAGAAGACATTTGCAAACACAAATAAAATGGGTTAATAATGTACGAAATTTTCATATATATAAAAATCTGGTAACAATAATAAAAGTGGGCACACACACAAACACACAAAAAAACTGAGCAAAAGATCTAAGCATCATTGTACAGAAGGGAAAAATATTCATAAAAATATGAAAATAAACCCAACCTTCTTAGTAATCATGAATATGAAATTAGAACAACAATGATGTAGCGTTTCACATCCAGTAATATAAAATGGTAAAGTAATATTGGAAAGTAATTTAGCCTTTCTTTAAAATGATGAAATACACACGTGCTTGGCTGAACACCTCCTCTCCTAGGCAGAATCCCTGGACAACTCTCGCTCCTGGAACTAGAGGATTGGCATGAAGAGATTTGCCACCAGCTCCAAGACCACCCTTTTGACCCTGCTTTGTGCTAACAGAGATGGGTCCTGTAAACATCTGTCCTCCGCTAGCTGGCTCACAGTGAGGCTCTGTGCATAGATAGAACAGGGATTCACTGCAAAACAGTAGCAAGGGGAAGGGTCTTCCTTTTCTGGGGCTTTTGTGCTGTTTTTAGCATGGCAGCCAGCAGATGGGCACGCAAACACCTAGCTGTGGCATCATAGGCCAGCTGCATCCCAAACCCTCTGGCAAATCGCTTCACCACCGGTACGCTGTACCATTGGACCAGCTCTGCCTCCGTCTTCGGGAAAATGTCTTCATCCCGGCAAGTGCTGTACAACAAGCTGTCTCCAAAGAGGCGGGATCAGACTTATTCTTGCTTGTCCTCTCTTCTTCAGGGACAGTAGCTGCTTTCTGTATCCGCCACTTCTGTGCTACTTAGCATTCTCTTTTATTCATTATTGTAGGTAAGAATGTTTTACTAGTTAACAAGTCTTTATATTAAATGTTCACGGTTTATATTGCTGGCAACATTTCTCTCCCAACTAAATCCTGATTGATACGATGTTTATAGCAACATGTTTTATAATGGAAACATATTGGGAAACATCAAATATTATCAACATTAGGATATATATTAATTAAATTGTGCTATATATATGTAAAGTAGCATATATGTCAATGAAAAATTTTAAACCACAGCTATATACATAAAAATAAATAAAACTAAAAAGTGCCAACTTTGGGGAAAAAAAGGCATGAAAGACTGTGAAGAGCATTCACATACATAAATTTTAAATAATGGCAAAATCAGATAATATAGAGAGAATTATACATCTGTTTTACAATCAATAATACCATTAACTGAATCCTAAGCAAGAAATTATTATGATTGTTACTCTTGGGGTGGGATAATCTTTGATTGGTCAATAATACCAATATTGTTCTATTTCTTAACCTGGATAGAGCACGTAGGATTGTTTTTTTAAATATTGTGCTTTTAAAATATGTGCATATTTAATATTTCATCTTTTTATTTTAAATGTATGTGAGTAGGGCAAGATTTTCTACATCTAAAATCAAGAGATGAAATCATAAGTTATGAAACTACTGAAAGTAACATTGAGATTTCCAAATTAACAAATATATTACTACAACTATGAGTGATAAATTAATTAATAAGTACGACAAAATTATAAGGTCTTTATACAATGACTGTAAGCATAACATAAATAAAACAATGCAATGACAAAATATTAATAGAGGATTAAATAAATGAATTAATAGTATTTATAATAAACATAAAAAATGTACCAATACTAGTGATCACATCAATACTAATTGATGCAAAGTAACATGTTCCCTTATTTATTTTCAGTAATTAAATGAAATAGTACTAATGCCAGGCAGCAAGCATTTGGGCTGTAGCTGTTGGACGTATATTACTATATCTTTTTCTGAATCTTATTTGACAATAATTATGAGGAATTTTAAAAATATTCAATCTTTGCTCCAGCAAGTCTATTTGCAAAAGTCATAATTCATGTGCACACACTCAGAAGTGGTCCCCATAATAGCACAAATTGGAAAGCCCCGCAAGATGCGACCTGAGCGGCTTGATGAAGTATCAGTGACAGTGGGGTGTCTCTATAAAAGAGTAACGAAATTTCTTCAAATGTTGATGATGGAAAATAACGATGTGGAGAATAATTATGATACAATGTTAATATAGCAAAGTATATAGCACTTTACCACACACGTATATGATAATATACAATTTAAAATATATTTGCCAAAATGTTAATTGTCTTGATTCCAGGTGAAGAGATTTTTTGTGACATTTTTCTCTTTCTCGATTATTTGTATCATTATCTCTAATGCTTTTTGTATTTTCTAAATCTCCTTACTTTTAACTTTCACCATTTTAACAATAGTGTAGAACAAAAGGAAAGTACAAAAAAATGTCAGCATCAACATAATTACTTTTCTGCCAAAGTTTCCTTACCTCAAACTAGAGTAAAGCTAATGTTTTGTTCAACATGGATGTGTAGAGATGCCCAGTGTAGTAAAGAAAGATGAGTGAGGAAGGGGTCGGATGAACATAAGCCTTCCATCCATGCATTGATGGAATATTTGCCTGAAAGGGAATGATTACATTTAAAATACTTGCACTGGAGAAAAAAAATCTTTTACGTTTCTCATCTTACTTCCTTTTAAAACATTTAGTCCCTCACTCACACAACCAAATGAGGACATTCTGGAGTGAAAGTTCTTTGGACAGGAGTCAGAACCTGCTTCCGCACCCACCGCCCAGATTTCTGTGGCTGCCCCCACGCCTGACTGGTCCCTACTGTATCACAAGCGTGTTCAGCTTTGCGGGAGGTGGAGCAGCAGGGTCTCTGCAGAGATCGCCACCTGGGTCGTTTTTCCTATCCTATTTCGGTCAACCTAAGAGCTCCCTAAACCTGTTTCAGGGTCACGAAAGGGGATGAGTGAGAAAGACCCAGAGGCAGGACGCACTCTGTTTCCAGGCCCTTCTGCAGCTCCCCACAGCTGAGCCCCATGGGCTGCAGCCGCACCAGGTACCCCCACGAGGGAAACAGGGGCCCTGGACCTCTAAGCCCCGGCCCGGGCAAGGATTATGCAAAGACACTGCTTCTCAGCCCAACCATTAAGCCAAAATTACATTCAGAAAATGGAAGGAATTGGCCAATAAGATTTCCAGACTCTTCAAATGAGAAAATCTGAGCACCCCGAAATTTAGACCCAGTTTTCTGCATAGCTAGCTCTGGGCAAATCACTTATCCATATATTTTCTGTCTCTTGTTTCCTCTCCAGTTCTGGTCTTTTAATTAGGGGACAGAAGAGATATCAAGCTCTAGCATTCCATAATTTTCTATATTTAGAATTATAGTTTCTAGAAGAAGGTTTATATTATAATTTCTATATATAGAATTTGACTTCAGAATGGAGATACCTCAGGCACAGAGAAGAAATAAAATAGGATTCTTCCATTTTCTAGCTAGCAATTACATAAAATTTTTTAAACTTCCGGTTTCCCATCTCTGCATGTGGAATATATGCCCTACCTCATTCAGGTGTGAAGATCAATTGAGATAATAAATATCTGATGGCTGGAAACAAGTAAGGGGCCAATAAATACCAATGATATTATAACCACAGATAATTAGAATATTTTTAGCTGCTTCATATAGCTAGTAATTCACCTATAATTTTTAGCATGCTCATTAGTTTCTAAAGCAATTTCTGAATGGGAGAGAGGGGCTTGGTCATGATGTTTGAGCACACAGGCAATTTTAACACAAGAGAGATGTTTAAAGGAGGGACAGGACTGGGCTACTGTGGGCACCAGATGGCTGATCAGGGAGAGTGACAAGAGCGTAACTGGACTCTTTTTCAGGGAACAGGTATTGCTCCAGTTGCTCCGGGACTAATGAGGAAGCCAAATTCTCAAGAGGAAGGCTGAAGAAAATTAGGGACGTAGAGAGAATGTGTTAAATGGTCCAGCCACAGCCAGGGAAGATCACGGGCTGGCAAAGGGGTCAGGAAAACTGTCATTTACTGCTGGTATCAATCCCCTGAGCACAGATGGAGCCAAGGCTTCTAGACAGGGACACTTTCCTCCCCCGGAAGTAATGTACTGGGGTAAAACATGCACTGATGGACTTAGAATTTGCACCGCTGCTTAAAACGTCTGAGAATGGTTGGACACTTTTATTAACATTTAAATGAAGTTGGTTTCTCATTTCTTACAACAGTTTAGACTCTAGAGGCAATGAACGCCTCTCAGATTCTCCTATTCATTAGTCTATCTTGTCACTCTTCTCTCTTGAGAAAAAAAATTAGAAAAACGCAAAAATGAGAAAAAATGACCTCCTCAGGCAATTTTAAGGCAGGAAAGTTGATTGAGAATTATCCTAATTATCTTCCTGACCAGCTCCCGCACCCTGTGGGTAGAAAGATTTAGTTCTTAACTACTTCTCAGACTAATGTGACTGAAGTGTGATTTTTCTTACTCTAAGTCATGGTTCACCAGATGTTTTTCTGAGAGTGATGCTGGACCAACAGGCTAATTAAGGGTGGAGGAGATGAACTGCCAGAGCAAAGGGCAGGCCACAGAAAGGCAGCGACTCCTGCCCCGTCCGTGGGTTTTCCATGCACTTCTCAGACACGCAAGCATGGGGGTGATCTGCACCAACAATGTGCTCAGTTGGGTTTGGTGTAGGGAACAATTTTTATTTTCAAATTGCCTGTCTGCCTCTGCCCCTGGAGATGCTTCCTACTCTAAATCCAGGGGATGATTCACTGTGAGTTATTAATACATCTGTGAGAGAGCCGTAAGGAAAGCACACACCATTGAATAAGTGTATCTTTTTATAGAGCAATAAAACAAAAACAATACTTTGTAATGAAGGATCTTAGGAAAGTTTATGTGGGATTCAATGTGGAAGGTGACCAACACAATAGGACAGTAGCCGTGTGCCTACAAACAAATATGCACTCGCCAGTCACTCTTAGCTCCCGAAGATGGTTGTCATATGCGTACGAACCATATGTGATCAACTCTTCACCCACTTGCAGTAGAGGATTTCAATGAGCACGTATTTCATTTTACTTTAATTCGCTCACTCATTTATTGATCATTCATTCATTCCTCCATTCACTCAGATAACCATAGACTTCTCTGTGCACCAAGTAATTTGCATGGTTCTGAGGATTTCATTACAAAGTTAGTCCCTATCCAGAAAAGAAGAAGGAAGGTAAACATAAATTCAGTGGAATATCATGTGTTCAGTAATAATAAAAAATGCAATTGCATCACAAGGTATTGCTGTGATTCACATGAAGAGGAATTTTTTTCAAGTAGGAAAGAGGAGACAGGGAACTCCTGGCCTGGTGAGCTTGTGCAGAGTCACAGGGACATGAGGCCCACTGGGGCGCACATGCACAGTTGCATGAAGGTTAAAGGACCTTATGAGACTTAACCTAAAATTATTTTT
Source organism: Indri indri (assembly GCA_004363605.1). Classification (NCBI taxonomy): domain Eukaryota; kingdom Metazoa; phylum Chordata; class Mammalia; order Primates; family Indriidae; genus Indri; species Indri indri. The sequence continues at coordinate 5,206 of RJWJ010000775.1, read as the reverse complement.
TTCTGGGCTCTTATATTCTATGTACTATAACATGTTACTATTCAATTCCTGAACACCTAATTATCATATTAAAATTTGTTTATGTTATTTAAAGTTATTAAAAATTTAGAGAGTAGTACTCTAGTACCTCTTCAGACAAGTAGAATTTTGCAAAACTAAGGTTATATTCAATGAATAACACTGACTGTCATTTCATTTTTGAGGAATCAAACTGAGCCACGTACCCAAGTGGACCCCAGAGTGGCTTAGCAATGCAGGGGTCCCCAACCTATGGTGACTTGTATAATTATTTCATTAAATATTACAATGTAATAATAATTGAAATAAAGTGCACAATAAATGTAATGTGCTTGAGTCATCCCCAAACCAGCCCTCCCTCCCACTCCTAGTCCATGGAAAAATTGTCTTCCATGAAAACAGTCCCTGGTGCCAAAAAGGTTGGGGACCACTGCAACATACAGAGTCCATCCGCAGCCTCTGTGGTTCGCTGACCCAACAGTCAATCCCAGTCCCCTGGTTTCTGACACCCCAGACACAGGGCCCGAGGAAGCTGAGAATGCATTCCCCAGGCTCCCTTTCTGCAGCTAGCAATATTCACACAGGAGGATTGTTTAGCAGTAATGTTGGAGATAAGGTTACAAGAGCTTGCTTTAAATCAACTGACTAAATCAACTGAAATGCCCGCATCACTGCCTAAAGCTCTCTGCCCTTCCCCTCTTCTTCCTGGCTTGAATATTAATTAACACAGCATCAAGATCACGCAACGGGGATGGGAAGGACAAGGAAATTGAAAGCTGTTAGCTGCAGACACCTCGAGAATTCTGCTCTGTGAGAAACATGAATGTGTTTGGGTATAAACCATGACAGTTTGGGTTTTCTGTCCCTTATACTCTAATGCATTATTAACCACAATTCACTCTTCATTTATAAGAATACATTTTTGCACAGTATATGCTAATTTTATATAGAGCAGACCAGAAGTTGTATTCCAGAACAGAACTGGCACTGTCTTCCCCATGACGGTGCACGCTAAGTCCCTTTTCTGAGGTTCCGACGGCCACTCTCTCATCAGGGTTCTTACTGGAAACCTGTTAGCTGAGTTAATTGTTCTACAGTCTACTCTCATTACAGCTACTGTCCTCATTCTTAAGAACATGCCTGTCCCTTCCAGTTCATTGTAAGTATTTTGAAGGCAGCGACTATGTCTAGGTCACTAGAGTTCCTATCACAACTCTGTGTACACAGTAAGTGTCCCGTCTATGTGATTAAATCGATTAAGCAGATGTTTGTTCTCTTTGTAAGAAAAGCAATATCCTGAGTTGAAGCTGAATTTTATTGCTTGTATTTATTCTGCTAACAGTTTACTTAAATCTATATTGGAGTATGTAATGATGCACAAATCCCTTCTTCTATTCTATTAAACTATGCCAACATCAAGTGATTGCTGTGTGCTAGCCAGTGGGAGTTACAAAAACGGAGATGACACAGCTCCCAACTTTGGGGAGTCTGGTAGCAGTGGAACACTAAGTTAAGGGGCCTGACGAATGCTGGGCTAGTTGCACATTATTCGTGACTTAATTCTCTCATAGTACAATGGCAAGATAATTGTGGTGAGTACATCTATTACCTTCCTAATGATTAGATTCTTGAGATGGCTTAAAATGCAAATAATTTGTAATACAAAATTTAAATATAACTTTTAAAGTAAGATACGTATTACTTAGTCTTAATCCTATAAATCATTTTAGAGCATGTCATTTGTACATCATCTATAAAAATGAACACAATTTTTAATCCTTACAAACACCACAAACACATTCATTTGAATTAACAGAGGGAATCTAACGATATAGTCAATATCCCTGCATTTATTCTCAAAATGTATGTTGAGAAAGCTGTGTTTTTAGTAGAGGGAAATAAACGTGGGCCCTATTTTTCACAGCTTGCTGTCTCTTGGGGGAGATTTGGCACAGGTTAAGGAGAAAAGTCCTCCCTAGCTAAGGGTAAGGCATTCAGTTCTTTTAAAATATAAGGTCCAGTGTCTAATTTAAACCAGAGATCTTCTAGAATTTTGTTTCAGAAAACAATTTAATTTGAACAAAAGGCAAATGCAATACAGATAAGCTACATCAGGAGTAAAGTCTGGCTGTATATTTGTTCATCCACTAGTCCATCCGTCCATCCGGCCATCCGGCCTTTAACAGGACGTCGCGAGGGGCTTCTTGCTGTCAATGTGCTGTGACTAAAGATGCAAACGAAAGAGGACGGAGGTGCCAAGTAACTCTAAATTTTTAAGAGTGCCACATGGATCTGCCAAATGTCCAGTTGCGCCTCCCCCTGCAGAGACTGGGCTACCCCAGTGACCGCCCGTGTGCGTCTGTCCGACAGCCGCGGGGAGGGAGGCGTCTGAGAACGTCAGTCCCACGGCAAGCGCAGGCTCCGGTGTCGGAGAAGTGTGAGAACTCCTCTTCTCCCTGCAGCCAGGCCAGTGCGAACCTGAGGCAGTGTCGCAATGATCGCTGGAGGGGCGGCCGGAGAGTGCGGGAAGGGTCCGAGAAGAGGTGAGCATGTGTCCCCCGAAGGGAGGGGTGCATGCGAGCACAGAGGCGGCTCTGCACCTGTGACTCGGACAGGGCTGCGGCTGGGGGACAGGCCGGAGGAGCTCACCTGCGCGGATCACCGGCCGGTGTTTCTGGGCAAGGATGGCCATGACCTCTCTTCCCTGCAGGCCCCTGCTGCCTTCAGAGGGTGCAGACGGGAATCCTGAATTTCCATTTTTCTCTTTCCCGAGAAGAATGATGGGAATTAATGCAGGGGCAAGATACAGGGCCCCGCAAATGCACTCCCCATCTCCGCAAAGAGGGTGGACTGTGAGCCAGGGGTGGGACCACAAGTGATGGAACTTCAATCCTGGAATGGCCGTCAGTGAGGGATGGGACCAAGCCGAAGGTGACGACTCCCTCAAGAAGCCACACATCGCCACGCAGGAGTCACCCAGCACCGGACAGAACCAGACAGATATCGAGCATCTCTTCCCTTCCTAAACCGTGGCGGCTGTGCGAAGAGGCATCTCATCCCCATCCCTGTCTCCTGTTCCTCCAGAGGGCAGCGCTGCCAGGGTAGGTGAGGAGGTATCCAAGGTGAGACATCCCCCGCCCCCCCCTAAGCCGCAGAGACTGGAGCAAGAGCCTACACTGGGAGCAGGGCAAGATAGAGATGAGATTAAATTTTTAAAGGTTTCAAGAATGCAAATGGACAGAAAGTTATAGATTCTGCTTAATTATGTCTCAAGGATCAGAAAGACACATGCAATATTGTGCAGTTGAAATCTATGATTAGAAAAAGAAATAAATGTATAATCACGAGTATGTATTACACATAAATTAATAATATATTCTGCATATCTACTACAAGCTGACATTGAGCTTGGTTCTAAGTGTGTGAATATAAACCCCCAGTTTATAATCTCAGTACACAAAGAGACAGTTGCAATACAGCTTGGTAAGCGTCATGGGTAAAGATACCTCAGCACAAATGAGAGTGTGTGTCTTTGGGGCATGGAGTTGTTTGGGGAGGAGGCAAATGATGAAGAGTCATATTTTATAATAACTGCTTATTTTGACTTAATTAATAACTTCCCAGGACCATGTAGTGATATCTGTAAACACAATGTTAAACAAAGACTGTAAATGCTGGAAGGATTAAAGTATCACATTTATGACTTAATTATAAGTGTGTTTCAGAGGTAGCCGTGTTAAATTGAATCCTTGGGTCATTCTAGGGAGGGTCCAGTTGAAGAATGGACATCACTGGGATGAATATTTCTCCAAGAAAAGGAATGTGGCAACGCAATTTGCGTTAATTCTTACACCTTTTTGAAATGGTCTCTATATCACTGTGTTGATTTCTCTGCCGCCAAGTGTTTTTCTAACTGTTTGGCATTTATTCAGTAAATATTTATGCAGAACCAACAGTATACTTGGATACTGTGAAAAGGATAAAATGCAACATACAAGATTGTCCTTATAACTCAAGAGCTTAAGAAGTCTCCTGAGGGATGCAGGGCCAGTCCAGAGAGAGCAGTTAAATAATATCGCAAGGTAGTGTGGTATTAAATCCCCAAAGAAAAAGACCGAATCATAGGTGCTAAATATAGTTGATAAATTTCTATTTTAAAGCATTATCTTTCTTCTAGTAATGAAGAAAGAGACTTTTCCTTGTTCATAGTAATGGATACGACTGATCCAGAAACCCTGGTCATTTTCTCTGCCACAATTCAGCTTCACCTTCTTTAAAACTGTTTTATGCGAGATGTGTCCTGATGATGCAGTGATGAAGTACAATGTCTATTGCTGCAGGAGTTTGATGACCACGGTTACTTTGAGCCTTTCTGGTCTTTTACCCACTTGGTCATCTTTTATTCATAGAGGACTAGTTGCTATAGTGTTAGGTGATCAATCTTGACAATGATTTGCTAGAATTAATCAATCGAGTCTGAGGATGTTTAACAGAATGCCACCTCAGAGGGACCAGTTAACAAAATAGTACTCACGATGCCTTCTAGCAATTCCAGAGTGAAAGAAAATAAGCAGGTATTTTTCGCTCCAAGTCTGAATTTTAATATATCTCAGACTCTGCCTCTGATATATATGCTACTTCATAACATTTGAAAGTACTAAAGCATAAAAAACCAGCTCACAAGAGTGGCTAATTCTCCAGCCTGACTAGGCATCAACAGAGACTCACCTCTGTCTGACATTGTCTGGAGAGGCACATTCTACAGTAGTAACTTCAGGATACTAAAATACTGCATCACTTTATAAAATAAAATATTTGATATCTAACAAGTAACATATGCCACATATATGTATGCTGTAAAGCAGATTATTTAAATATAGCATTGCACCTGTAGTTTTTAAATGAAATGTAATCATTCACAAATACAAAATTCCACTCATGGGAAAGACAGAAACCAAGACTAAAATAAAAGAAACCCACCTAAAGTGAGTTTGCATAAACAGTTCTCACTAAATTTATCTTCACTCCATCAGAGCAGACAAAGGTTTTGCCACAGATTTTTTTTTTACTAATTCCAATTAATGTTTCTAATCATTAGTACAACCTGATTATTCTGGAAAATTTACTTCCAAAATTTGTAAATTCTCAATGATGAAAATACATATTAACACACATGAATAATCTTAGC
>RJWJ010000774.1:0-178186 GCA_004363605.1 Indri indri | reverse complement strand
AAACAATAAAAAAAAAAAAAGAAATCATAAAAGTAAAGGTTGACGGTATTGGGAGACTAAAAAAAATTAACTTTTTTCTTGCTTTATGTTACTAAATGCAAATGTAATAAATGTTATTACATCATTTGCAGTTTCTTTTTAATTTTAATAAGATTACTTTTCCTAGTTCTGCTTTTGCCTACCACTCCCCGTTCCCTGTCATCTTTACCTCTGTATACTTCATAGTCAAACCGTTGTAAATTAACGATGAAGAGAGGAGTGGGTTCCACTTTGTTCAGATGCTGACGGCTAATATTTAAACTCTTTAGAAGGGCATTCCAGACCTTTTTTTAATTTAATATCAACCTTATATTAAAATATGTATAATATAAACCTAAAGAAATATACTATTTCACAAACAGACCACATATATTCTTCTACATTGTAAGTGTATCTTTCACTTATTGGTCTCTGTCTCTTTCTATTGCCCTTTCCAGATATATTTTTCCATCACAGTTGATTAAGGAATTACTCTAAATGGCTATTTTTACAGATGCTCACCTTAATGCTACATCATAAAAGAATTATTATGCAAATTCCCTGCTCTTAAATGTTGACTTTTTTTTGTAATCTTTGTTGGGTTTAGTAAAGAAAATAAAGAATATTCTCCACTTACGTTATTAGGAATTAAGTGAGCCCTAACAGAATGATGAGGTAATTCATCACAGATATGGGGCCTTTCTCAGCACAGCTGGAGAGGTGATGAAGGTGATGAACATCTACAACCAACAGAACTTTAAGCAAATATATACCTTTGAACTTCATAATAGAGTCTCACCAGAACTAGACAGTACAGACCATATTCCAGAAGACTTAGACGGGCTTCTCTGTATTCCACTGACAAAAAGGAGATGCAGGAACAAAATTTATGCAAAGTGTCAGGATATCTTCTTGCCTAAATTTATCTCCAAAACTTAGCAAGTATCTCTATAATTAATTAATTAATTGTTGGAATGATGATAATGATAAAAATAACTGGCATTTATTGCCTTTTATACGCCCGGTATTTTTTTTAATGTAATGTCCTCATTTAATCCTCACAACATCCTTCTGATGTAGGTGCCATTTTCCTACCGATTTTTTAAATCAGGAACTTAAATTTAAGAAGATTAAATAGTAAAAAAAAAAAAAAAAAAAAATCCTTGTGTATGTATTGTGTAACGGGTATTATGTTAAGTGCTTTACACATATATAATACATTATCTCATCTAAAGGCAATAATAGCTCCATGAAATAAGTTCCACTGTTATTACTCTCTGTCAATGAAGAAACATACAAATGCAAAAGGAACTTGCCCAAGATCACACACCTAGTACCGAGGTCAAGACTCAAATCCAGATATGTCCCACTCCAAAAACTCAGCTACTGACCACTTCACAATGCCTTTCATTGATTCTTTTTGTCATATGCCAAACAGACCTTGGAGTAAAATAGAACTGACTTTGAATCCTGCCTCTGATATAAAGTAGCTGTCATTTTAATCACCCTGAGACCCAGTTTCTTCTGTAAAACTAAATAATAATAACTAGCTTGAGGGTTGCTTGAGGGTTATATGAGACACTAATGTGTAAAACATTTAGCTTGGGGCTTGGTACATAGTAAATAATCCATAAGTAGCAGTTAAAAATTATGATTTTAAAGATTTAGAACTATCATATTAATAAATTATAGAGTAAATATTAAAAGATACTTAATATTACTACAGAAAAATGACTTAATAATAACCATAACATAAAATAAAATGCAATTTTAGAAGGATAATAAATTGTCTTACATCTGTATGGGGCTGTGGAGTGTACACACTGGTGTCATACAATTTGTTTTTCCACTTGATTCTCATTGTTTTCCCTTGGATTTGGTAAAGCAGTCTGCTCTCCCTCTACCACATGGGAAAAACGGAGGTTCTGAGTGATTATCCAAGGCAAAAAATGACTGATTTTTGAACTGGGACTCTTCCAATCAAGTCTCTCCATACATATCCATGATTGTCCCTGTATTGTGTGTGTGTACCAGATTAGACATCAGCCTACTGGTTTTATTTATAATTAAAATGCTAAATAGAAGAAAAAATTATTCATATTAAAAAGCATAAGTTCATTTACTTTTAAGAAGGGCTATTTTCTTGAACAGATATTATTATTTGTAAGTCAATCATATATGTTTTTATATCTTATAAAAATTATAAAATATTATTCCAGGACATTATTTCAAAATAGCTTCAGATGAAAATCAAAAATTAAAAGTAGATATGTTATTTCCCAAACTAAAAACAAATGACCCAAATCCTCTCCATCAGGCTCTGTTGCTAGGAAATATTAATGCTTAACAACCTCTGAGTCCCGACACTGAGGAAAGGTGAGGAATGCACATAAAAAAACTTAAAAGGGGAAGGAAATTGATAGTTACCAAAAAGAAAAAAAGAAGTAATAAAAATACCTACAAAGTGTATTATATTTTGCTTTTACTTCTTGCTAAGTCAGGCTCACAGAACATGTTGGAAAATCCCATTTGACATTTTCTTCTCATTGCCACCTAACCTATTCCAAACATACATGCCCTTCTGGTGCTGACCTTGAGATTCATCAGCCTCTCATTTGGCACAGAAAATAAAAGTCTTTAATAAAATATTCCTCTACTCTCTCCACAATGTTTCTGTCTTCCCACTCACACCTTCTTTTTATTCTGTTTCAGTTCTGAATAATTCTATAGATCCTTTTCCCTCAAACCTCTTCTGGGTCTTCTTTTATTTTTCAGTGTTTTGTACTCACGTTTTGTACTCAAAATATTTCTCATTTTTTCTTGAGTTATACTCAAATCTGCTTCATGAGAAAACATGTTTTCCTCTTTCTTAATCCCCTTTCCAGGAACCATGTGAGCTTGGATACTATGGTATGAAGTAATGATCAAAAAATTATTTCCTAGATATTCTAGAATATGAAATAATAATTTATTGACCAACTAATACATGTTGGGCACAGGCCTTAAATTCTCCAAAAACATTATGAATTTTTTAATGTTTGGGGTTTGGATAAGATTTCTTAATTAAATAAATTTTTAAAAATGCATTTCCTAAAACTTCATACTTAGAAATACAATACATGCTAAATTTTAAAATGGGACTAAATAGAATTAGCATGTCTCATTTTCTTTTGTATCATTTTGATTTTTTTTCCCAGCTAACTCAGTTGGACATAGATGACAAGGTTTGAGAGATCCTTGCAGACAAAAAAAATATAAAATAGCAACAAAAGCGACAATTACAACAACAATAATTGACATGCCTTGGAGTCCTGAATAAGGAAGAAAAGAAGCTAGAATAAAGCTAAATGGATTGGTAGAAAATAGATTGGTCCAGAAACAAAAAGCCTCTATGAAGTTAAAGTGAGAGACTGAGAGCTAGAAAAGTATGTTCCGATAATGGGGTGTTTTTACAGTATAAGATTTTATCCATGGTTCATTTTTGGATTATGACAAAATTCTAGGTTGTGGCAATAAAGTATGTAAAGGTATATATGGCATGAAGCTTAAGGCCATTGCGATTGAGGAAAAAAAAAAAAAAACACAGTGTAAAACATGTGGATTAAATTATTAATTCCCAAAATACTATTGTCACTCAGGATGATGGTGGAACCAAGGACAGTAATGAAGTCAATAACTAATTTTTTAGTGAATAACTGAAAGTGATCATAACAAAGAATGGAAGAAGGTATAATGACCAGATGATCTGAATCCAACAGTGTTTTTATTTAAGAATAAAGGATTAATAGTTTAGAATGGTGGCTGTCACAAGGAAAAATATTCTTATTCTTGTTCTCGGAGGCTTCATTCCTGCCATCAACATGTGACAGCTAGAAGGTCAACATAAAGTTGCAGGTGCTGCAGGGGAGGACATGTATTCTGTGGAAACCAAGGTTTATTTAAGAAAAGGGAACAATAAACAGAAAAAATATTCATTGTAGCTAATTGCAGTGGAGCTAATTAACAGATCAAAGAGTACAGATTTGGCAGAGAGGACAGAAACAGGAGTATGAGTGCAAGGAACATTGGGTACTATTTCAAAGAGAATAGATTATTTAACTGTCCTTGCATCTCAAGGTAGTGAGTTGACAGAGACAAGAGGTGAGTCAGAATTATCTAATATCAAGATACTCACAGGGACTTTGTTCCTTATGAGGTTCATCCACCCTGGTAACAACATAGCCAAAAGCATTTGGTGCTGTTTGATGGTAAACAATGTTTTATGCTTGAACAGTTAAATCTATCATATTGCTTATACTTCCACATAAAATTTTGCTTGAAAAATAGACAGTAAATGTCTTATTAACTTCTCTCCCAAGGAGAAAGATATTTATTCCAAAGAGGAAAGTGACCTGAGAACAATGATTAAGTCCCTTAAATAATTTTTGTATCCATAAGATATCCTTTAAAAAGCAACTTTTTAAAATGTTAAATGTCAAATGAAAGGTGAAAAAAAAGCAACTTTTTAAATTATTTTTCAGGAGAAAACTTTTTAAAACTATTTCAATACTACCATATCAGTTTTTAAACATTGATTTCCTTACTATTTCTGTAAATCACCCAGAAGCAGCTTATATTTGTGTGACTCTAAGCTACATATGTTTCTCATTATTGAATAGTACCCTTGATCTGACTTTTTCTGATAAGGCTAAATTGAATTGATGTGATAAAAACATAGCTCTTACTGGAAATATTCATCATTCACAGACAGCATTTCAGTATCATGCACCAAATGAAAGTAGGAAAAAAATTCTAAATTCCACACAAGACAATTTTGGGGAAAATGACATTCACAGTATTAGAGTTGGTGATAGTCAGAAATATCAGGAGTTGTTCTTGTTCCAAGGCTGCTAAATGATTCTTCTTAGACATCTGTACAAGGCCACAAAAGTTAGAGTGAGAAAGACATGGGCTTTTCAGTCGGGCAGTCTTGTCCCCCGTGACTCATGGATTGGTGTTTATTGGTGATATTGGGCTACCATCAGAGCCTGCACTGTTAATAAATCACCACACATCTCTCATAGTATTAACTCACATGGCAATAATGAAGAATAAATAAAGTAAAAAAAATGTTACCTTTCCTATGCCCTTCCTTCATTTTATAATATAAGACACCAAACTTATTTCTCCAAAATAATAGTCTTGTGGCTATTAGGTGGTAGAACTAAGATTAAAGGCAAATAAACAAGAAACAAAAACAAACAAACATAAAACCCTACTGTCTTAACTTCACATCCAATGAACTTTCTAATATAACATATTTTTCTCATCTTTGAGAACATATCTAAAAGTATAATTGCTTTGCTTAAGAACGAAAAAAGAAATTTGATGAGGGTTATAATTATTATATTTTTTAGTCCTGGAAAAACTTTTTAATAGTAGAAGACATTAAAAAATCTTAAGAATGGTTTTGTGCTGATTCTGCAGCTTCACAGTAATTATATTTATATTGCAAATATCAGTTAGCATCTCTTTCTCATCTTTTTAATTCCACATATTTTTAAATGATATCTAGAAATCACAGAAGCATATTCTTGATAAGATTTAAAGATCATGTTTTGAAATGTTTACTCATTAATTTATTCATACACTAACTTTCAAAAAATATTTAGGCATGTCTTCTTTCTCTAAAACTAAATTGAGTGCTAGGATAAAACCAAAACTCTGTTTCAAAAACATTTATAAATATTTCTCAAATTTATTTTTGAATACAGATATATATGTCTATTACACATATGGTACGTTTTCTCTTCTTGGTTAGGTGTCTAGGATTCAAATACTTTCATTTATTAATTTTCTTACTCATAACAATGGGAAATGGAAATATTGCCAAGGTCATTTCCTGGCAGACTACCTCTTCCATCATACCCCCATAGCAATGTCCGGTGGCTCTTCTCCCTGGCTTCGGTTTCTCCAGATTCTGGCTTGTTTTGTTTTCTCTGTTATAACAATTGAATTATTCTTTGATAAATATCCTTCAGAAATGGGTTTAGGATAATAGTAGGGATTCCTTTACCAGAATACAATTAGCTACGGTAATATCTTGAATTCCAAAGAAATACTTGTTAAGTATAGTCAACGAAATTTAAAACTCTATCATACACTGACAATCTTTTGAGTGCCCAGTAGGTCATATGTTTCTGAAGATAAGCTATTCATATTTTTAAGAGTTAATCATCTAAACGTTTCTGCATTGGTTCATCCTCAATTAGATGCTGACTTTCCTCTCCATTGCGAGGATACAAATTCCACTCTTTTATTTACTTTAGAGATAACAGGGGGGAAAAAAGGATCTCCGCTTTAAAATTTTGAACTCATGGCTTCAGTTACAACCGTATTGTTTTCACTTTATGTCTGCTGAAGAAATTTGTGCCATAAAGTCATAGGACTTTTTAAAATATAATTAATGTGTGAAATGTGCTTGCATACAAATACTAATTACTACTTACTAATTTCATGAAGTCCATCTGAAAACTTCATTTCTTTTGACATCATTTCAAGATTCATTAATAACGTGCTCTCATGAGTCCATGGAGATGGTGCATCGGAGACTGTGATACTCCGCACTGTTTGTAGGATTTTTAGCTCACACTGCCTGATTGGTAATGAATATCTGTTAACTGATTCTCATCTCTAAGCTGGCACCTTTTGTGCTGAACATGAACTATTTAACATGAAGTTCAATGGATGTACTTTCATTTTTCATTTTTAAAAATATGTGTATGTGTATACATATCCACAATATAACTACATACAGAAAATAATATTCATTACAATATTGATAGCACTTATCTTTGTGTAAGAAAATCAGTGAAAATTATTTTCTTTTTTTCTGTTTGTATTATATAATTTTTCCAAAGTAAAAGATTTATTTTTTCACTAAGAATGTTATAAATGTGAAAAAGATTCATAAATATGAAAAAAGTTTACCACTCTCAAGTTTAAAATATAAGGGAAATGTGAAACAGTAATAATAATAGGAATACAAATAATAAAATTTATGTTTTTACTAGTAATTTTCAATTGACAGGTAATCATAAAGTCATTTGGAGAGATAATATTATCAGCATTTTGTAGAAAAGGCCTCTCATCCTAACTATCCTATGTGAATAAGTGATAAGATTTAATTCACACATTCCAACTGTAAGTCTAGTGCATTTTTCACTATACTAAAAGAAAAACTAAGTGTTGACCTTCACAGGATTGACACTAAATAAGAGTAGAGAGAGGAGAAATTCAGCCATCAGGAAATGAAGCCTGCACAAAGAGAGACTCAGCCTGTACCTTGCAAAAAAACAGCTAGGATCTGGGTAAGCTGGAATTGGGAAAGGTGGGGGACTTTCTAGGAAACAGCACACCAGGAAAGGCAAAGCTGTGGGGAAAAAATTAGGGGATAGAGATGCAAGAAAAAGTCAAAAATAAAATTTGATTAAATAAATGCATACGCACATGACTATGCTTTTAATAGTTTCATTTTGTTGAATAAACTGGATCAAAAGAAAAAGTGATTCATTACAAAGTGAAGAGAGTTTATTTAGATAATTAAGGAGACACATCTATTTCCTCAACGATGCATTTTTTCCTAATTTATGATTACAAATAGCTGCAATATGCTTATACTATACAAGCATAGCTTGTCAGTTTGCTAAGAACTTTGGACACACTGTTTTATTTAATTACCATAACAACTCACTGAAGTAAATATTATTGCCCCTATTTTTAAATGGCAAAACTAAAGCACGTAGAGTTAAGCAACTTGCACATTGTAAATTATTTAGGTAATGGTAGAGCCAGGATTGGACACTGGATTGCCTAAATTCAAAATCCAAGTGATTATTATTTCTTTAGTAACTTTTACAAGGACCCTAGCCTGTAGGAAATTTGTATTCCAATGACGTCATGGTTAGAAAGTCTGAGAACTCAGTTCTAAGTGAGCATTAGCAGTACTTATTATTAATATTAACACTACATAATCTTCAGAAATGTCACCTGTGTACATCCTAATAAAACAAGTTATGTAAAATCACAGTATTACTTTGCAATGTAATCCAGACAAAAATTTTAATTAGAAAGTCATATAAAATATTGCCCTACTAATTATCCAGAATTTACTTTCTCACAACCATCTGCTATTAATACTTGCTCTTCCATGGAAGTCAGATATCTTGGTTTATGAAAATTTAGTTACTGCTATGGAAACCCAGGATAAAGAGTGTTGTGTTTTTCCTTTACAAAATGCACTGTATACCTTAGTCATAGCTATAGCTATACATAGCTATACATTCAGCTATTAGCAAAAGGGTTTACATAGGGGAAACTGGAAAAAGTGTGTTTGTATTTTCTGTTCCTTATTCAACATACATAGCCTCTGATGTCAAGTGACTGAAAACAATTTGTGTGGTATGTATAGTATAAAATGAAGACACCAGCTTGAAATTAAAACCCATTCTGAGCATTGTAATTTCAAATTTTGAATCTCAAATTTGAATGTTAAATTGCACCAACTATAAAAGTGACTAATCTTTACATTTGAAAATGATGTCTAATAACATAACTATTATTGCCTATCTGTCTGGTTATTTTCTTCTCCAATGACCAGGCTAACTGGCAATTTATACTCTTCAGTAATAGAGAATTTTATAAAGAAATTTAAAAAATCCTAACCATCCCCTATTAATCAATCTTCTTTACTCCAAGCAAGGCAAATAATAACATACAATTTTGTATTTGACCAGACTCTACTATAGGAAAAAAAATAATAATATATTTTAATGAATTAAGAAATAGAACACTTTTATCACTCATTTTAATACTTTCATCCATTTATTTAACAAACATTTATTGGATAGCTACAATGCATAAATTAATTCTCTGAGCACTAAGAATACAATAGTGAACACACACACAAACAACAATCTATCCTGATGAAGCTTACATTTTGGAGGTAGAGACAAGGGTAAAAAAGTAAAATATATTGGAAAAGCAAGCAGAAATAAGTACTACGGAGAAAAATAAGGAATGGAATGAAGAGGGACAGAGAGAGATGCATGTGGTGTTGGTAGTTAAATACGGTGGTCAGGGGAGGCGTTGTTTATAAAATGATATTTGAGCACAAAGCTTCAAGAAGGTGAGAGAACAAAACAAGGAGCTCCCTGGAGAAAGATTCCAGGCAGTAAACAGCCAAGGTGTGCAGGTGTGGATGACAATGAGCAAGCAAGTAAAGGATTTGCAGAAGATGATGTCAGACACATGGGAGGGCAAATTAGGAAAAGTTAGATGGAACTTCCTAGAGAACTTGGTTTTTAATCTGTATGATATAGGAACATATCAGAGGAATCCAAATAGGTAGGTAGCATGCTATAGCATATTCTAAAACAAACTGCTGGCTGCTGTGTTGTGCACTGACTGCAGAGGGCAGATAAAGCACAGTAGGGGTAGATCAGTTCTGAGTCACCTGGAAAGTGCCAGGCAAAAGATAAAAGCTACATTGGAACATAACTTGATAGGTGCTGATCTTTAAGCTTAAGAATGAGAATTTTTTTTTGTAACTATCCTCTAAGCAGTAGCTAGTAATGGTCACTTAGAGCATAGGTCAGCAAATTCCATCACATATTTTGTAAAAGAAAATCTCAACTGTAAACTTGACCACTCTTAGGAACGTGACACAAACTACCCAGTGAACTTCTGTGTGCTACAAATGCTGTTCATAATAAAGTGTTCCAAGAATTTCAAGATCTACTATTGTTAAGATTCTTCTTCTTAAAAAAAAATGGACTTAATGCAATAATAGACTGTTGATGGTAATGGTTAATGGTAATGTAGTGCATGAATTTTATTTCTGTTATTGTATCTATAAGCTTAACCATTGTTATTTTATCTTTTAGTTTCCAGTCAAATATGTTGGCTCATCAATGGCTACAATGGTTAAATTGGTACAGTTTTTATTAGGAAAAACATGCTATTGATAATATCTTTTATGGTACATAATTTCTTTGACATTTCACACAAAAAATGTGATGTTTTTATAAATCCTTGCAGAAATAGAATATAGAAAATGCTATAAGTTAAGACATGTTAGAAACACCTGCACTTTCATCCAACTATATATATTTACCATTGCAAAAGAAAACAATTGATCTCTCAATGATATTTGGATTATTTTCCTCTCACTATTTAGTTATTGCTTGATTTAGTATTTAACAACTTAAATAGTTTAGTCACCACACCGGTTAATGCTTTTCTACTAGGAGAAAAATGACCAATGTCACCAAACATTCTAATTAAAACATATTTTCTAAATAAACTTGTAATTATAGATTTCTACACTATTAAAATATTAATATCATTTATTCAATTTGATAGATTTGTTTACTTATGTGGATTATTTTAAAATATAAATACAATTTAGTTAGCATACTTAACTTTGAGATATTTGTTCACTGCCTTGAATAATGTTAAAAACTTGATACAGTTTTATCAATTTTGACCCTTTTGTCTGTTTACTTATTTTATCACTAATTTGCAAAATTTAACGGAAAACAGTGATAGTATCAGTTCATCTCATTTAAATGAATTTCATTTAGCACATTAACTGCCATATGAGTTGTATTTAACTCATGCTAGATTTGATCTTGGGGCCTTGTGAAGCATATGTAACTCACAAATCTCTTCACCTTAGATGTTGTGTGAGCTATTTTTCAAGTTGAATATAACTCATGAATAGAAAACAATAAAAAATAACAAATTTATCACTTAATTAGAAAGGATCATTTTGTTTGTCAAGTTTTCATTCTATTTTCATAATAAAACATCATGGCCTCAAGGAAAAAATACTTTTTCTAGTGTGGCAATCAAAGTGTTAAATAGTAATAGATTTGAATTTTTAAGTGAATAAAAAATTATTCTATTAGAATACAAGTTTGCTTTTTAAGGGTCGAAAGTAATTTTGTTTACAACAATTGCTCAATGCATTTAAAATAGAGAGCTTTTAAAATTGTTTTCCCTTATTTGGATTGGATAAAAATGATTGATATAGATTGAAGATGGTCTATTGAAACATCCATCACTTTCTTTTTGAATTACAATATTCTGAGAGATTTTTATAACAAGTTTGAATGAAAACTTAAACCCAAGTAAGTCCAGTCATTACATGGTTTTCCGACTGCATAAAATATTCGAAATACCATGGAAAAGATTGATTGTGGGTACAACAATTTTTAAATAAATGTTTATTATGGAATATTTTTAGATTGATAAAATTGTTGCAGAGAGCACAAATAATTCCCATATGCCCTGTACACTGAGTTTCCCCAAAGGTTATCATCATACATAACCATGGTAAACTTGCCATCACTAAGCAACTAGCAGTGGTATATGACCATTAACGACATTCCACATTTCATTTAGATTTCACTAGTTTTCCAACAGATGTCTTTTTTCAAGTCCAGGATTCAATTCAAGGTACCACACTGCATTTGTTCATCATGTCTCCAAAGTCTCCTCTGGTCTGTGACAGTTCCTCTATGCTTTAAAACAAACTATCTAGACTTCTCCAATTTGTGGATACAGATTACTAATTAACAACTTTGTTTTTCAAAGCAATTGAGCGTTGTGCAATCAGCTTATTTCTTTAAACACTGCAGAATTCCCTGCACTTGTCTGTAGCCAAAAGTAAAACTAAAATTTAAAAAATTGTACAGAAATATATAAACTTAACAACTTGATTTTCAAAATCATTGATAACAACAGACACAATTGTCAAACTTAGAGATATGCAAAAAAATAGATTCTGAATCAGGCATGTAAATCAAAAATAAATTTCACTGGGAGGAAAAATGATGAAAAAGGAAGAGATATGTTTTAAGGAGGATTATAATTTTAAGAGCTTGTAATAAATTCTATGCTTTCCCCCTCAGGAATTAAACCTAAGGACGTCAAAGTAGGTTTGCCTCAGTAAGGACAAAGACTTACAGGTTTTTATAAGGCATCATTGTTATTTAAAAAAAAAAAAGAGCTCTTTTTGTGACTTTCTGGATTCAAAAGAAGTAATCAATGGCAATAATTTTAATTTATATAATTTATTTTGAAGTAATATTTGAAATAGAGATATAGAATTGCAGAACAGGAAAGAATTTTAATTATCACTGAATCGAATTTATTTATTTTATAGATGAGAAAACTGAGGCCCCTGAAGTCTTAGTGACTTTACCAGGACCATAAAGATACTTAGTAAGGGCACATCAGCAAATACTCAGTTTTCTTTACTGACAAGGAAAGACATGATGCTGTTTATCCTTTTAAGCAATGATTAGCTTTGCAGGTTTTAAAAACACAGGGCTAGAGTAATATAAACTGTTCAAGTTGTTAGGAATAAGACTGAAAGATGTATGGAGACTGAGAGAAATAGCTAAATATGCAAAGAAAGAACTCAGATCCACAGAGAACAGGTAGCAATCTGTGACAGTTAAGCAACAGACTTAGACATGAGGCTTAGCTTGAGTGAACCAAACTGCAAGGTATGTGTACTCAGCACACATTCTTTGCTTCAGAATCGGATTGTTGTAAAATGTGACTCCTGCAATAATGAAACTATTTTTGTTTGAACTCTTTGAAGAAAATGGTTTATAGCTTCATATGTTAGAAGTTTGTTACTGTGAAATTTTTATTCTTTTCATGGAATTCAATCTTAGTTGGGGTTAATAGTTTGATGTTTAGATCATGGAGTCCCTTGAGAAAGTCAAAGATGGAAAAGATGGAATAAGGTCTTCCCAAAGGACGTTGAGTCGTATCACAGTCTTAGGATCTGAAACAGAAGATCTTTCTGAGGAAAATTCTGTCACTCTTGCCACCAAATGCCTGGACTGGCAAAATGGAAATAAAACAGCAGATTTGTAATAATTCTGAGATCTTCTTAATGAAGAGTATATCTAGGGAAGAAAAGATGGGATGGGGTGGAAGAGATACATGCAACCAAATACTCCAATTAACTAAAGAACAAAAGAAGATAGAGAAAATGAATAATTCCTAATTTGAGTCTATTCATTAAAAAGCTGGCATTTCAATTCACTTCACAAGAGACATTAAACTCTGAACATTCTTTATTCAATTATAAGGGCATTTCAGACTGAAGACAGACCTCCCAGGAAAATACCGAAAAATATTTATCCATGCAAATCAACAGTTGGTGGGGGGGTGGGTGTAATGAAAATATGCTATGGTTCAGAAATAGCTCAACACTCTATTGCTTATCTTGAAGAAAAATTAATATTCTATTTTTTGTAAGAACAATTGTATAAAATTGAAACATTTTTGCCATATTTGCTTCATAAATTCCCCTTATGGGTGAGGTATCTATATAAATTATTTGGATTATTTTGCTCCAGAGATTTGTCTATTCTCACCCATTAATTATTTAATTAATAATTTATTTACAGCAATACAGACAATTATTTTTATTTTTTACATTGGGTTATCACCCAATAGCATTTTATTTGTTTTCTTGCTCACATTGCTCCAACTTTAACCATTGGGAACATTTTCATTTGGCTCCTGTATCTCTTTGATACACTGCATTATTGTGGAGATGGAAGGGTTGGGTGTGGACTTGCTTGTTTTCTGTCACTACAAGATGTTCCAGACCCGTGGAACAGTATTAGAAACCAATATCTGACTGCCGGATGTGGTCATTGCTAGTGGCATGTCATTGTCTCAAGGCCCTCACAACTGACTGAAACTGATGTGTTCACATCTAAAAATATTTCTATTTGAAAATTGTATCTATGTTAAGCTAAACATGATTTCATACTGATATCTCCAACTCTAATCTGTGTCTATAGGCATAATTCTAGCCCCCTCCCTTTGCTTGCTTGTAACTTCCCACTAAAACAGTGAGAAACTTGGCTCCCACTAGCCACCACTTATCTACTTAATTGTTCTATTGTTCTAATGTACAATATATGTACATTAGTATCAGCAATGTCAACCTCAACCCACATGGAAAATAAATATGTGAACTAAGTTACGGAGATTATGTACACACCCCATTTATTCCTAGTTACTTAGGTTAGCACCTCCTTCCCCAACCCTTCAGTGAGTTTGTTTCATTGTATTTTAATACACTTAGATTCTTGTGTCAAATTCTGCTTTCCAAACTGGGATCTCCAGATTCCTAAATATATTTATTTAATTTATATCCATTAAGATTTACTTTTTGTGCTGTGACATTCTATAGGTTGTGGGAAAACCTTAACATTGTGTATACACCATTGCAGTATCATGCAGAACAGTTTCAACACCATGATAACAATTCTGTGCTTAATATATTCAGTCTACCCTGCCCTAAGCCCTAAACTCCTATTAACTCTCATCTGTGTGTCATGGATACAAACTGTCTTTTTCAGAATGTCATGTATTTGAATCCATACTGCATAGCTTTACAAACTGGCTTCTTTCAGTTAGATATAATACATTTGAGATTCATCCATGTCTGTTTGTGGCTTGATAGCACATTTTTACTTATTGTTGATTAACATCCCATTGTATGGATGTATCAGAGTTTGTTTATCCACTCACCCATTGAAGGACATCTTGATTGCTTCAGCTTTGGGAGATTATAAATAACACTTATAAAATACATGCACAGGTTTTTGCATGGACATAAATTTTCAAATCATATGCACAAAAGCTAGAGGACGTTTGTTGGATATTTTATTAAGACTATGTTTAGTCTGCTAAAAAATTACAAAAATGTCTTACAAAGTGGCTGTATCATTTTGTATTTTTACCAGCAATGAGTAAGAGTTTCTGTTACTTTTCCTACTCATCAGTAGTGGATATTTTCCATTTTAATATTTTTGCCATTTTTATAAGTATGTAGTAGTATCTCATTGTTGTTTTAATTTATAATTTCCTAGTGACAAATGATGTCGAGTAACTTTACATATGCTAATATGATATCTTTATATCTTTTTTGGTGAGATATTTGATCAGATCTTTAGCCCATTTCTTTTTGTTTCCAGGGTTAAACAACACATGTTTATTATCTTATAGTTCTATAGGTCAGAGTCTGATATGGGTCTCATTGGGCTAAAACAAGGTGTCAGCAGGGCTGTGCTTCTTTTTAGAGGCTCCAGGAGAAAATCTGTTTCCTTGCTAACTCAGGTTGTTGGCAGAATTGAGTTCCATATGGGACTGATGGCCCTGTTTCCTTGCTGTCTGTCAGCTGAGGGCTGGTCCCACTTTCCACACCACACCCCCGCCCAGGCCTTCATCTGTGCCCCGCTGTCTCTGTATTCAGAACCAGCAATGGTCCTTCTCATGCTTTGAATGCCTTCTGCCCCTTGATCTATCTTCATATCTTCTTTTGACCTATTCTTCTGCTTTCCTCTCCTGCTAGTGAAATCAAGCTGTCAGCTGGAGCTGAGATCTCATCTAAGGCTTGGTTCCTCTTTCAAGTTCACTGTTTGTTGTCGCAATTCTGTTGTTTGTGGTCATAGGAGAAAGGCCCTCAGCTCCTTGTGGGAGTGGAGAACACCATTCCCTGCCTGTTGCCCTGTTCACATCATAGCAGTTGCTTCTTCAAAACCAACAAGTGAAAGTCTCTCCTGCTTAAAATCTCTCTGACTTCTAGCCCATTTCTTAACAGGATCTTTGGATTTTGTATTGTTGAGTTTTAAGAATTCTTTGATCTTTTTGGATACATATCTTCACACGTATGTGTTTTTCAAATAACTTCTCCCAGTCTGTAATTTTTCTTTTGATTCTCCTTTCAGTATCTGTCACAGAGTAGAAAATTTTAATTTTACTAAAGTTCAATTGATGAATTATGGCAGATCTCTGCCATGGTTCTTTGTATTCACAGGTCTCTCCAGATTTGGAAGTGGCAACTTTCCCTACAAATTCTTCTTGTTAATGGATTCCAGAAAATTTTTTTAGTTTTCATTTCATTCAGCATTTTCTTTTTACAAGGACAGGATTGATGGCTACCAAGCCCTTTACATGTTGGTGTTGAAACTGGAAGCAAATTTAATGTATTTGTATTTAAAATTGAAAACAACATAATTTTTAAAATTTTTTCTGGCAAAAGGTATTGACAAATTAAGGAGTTGGATGAAATACTTTAGAATATAATATTCTAATAAGTACCGATACTCCTGGGAAAAAATATTTGATATAGTTCAAGTTTTGAAAAGAGTGGTACGAAACCCAGCTTGATGAGAACTCCATGGAAACTGTCTTCACAGGGATTCTGGTCTGCTTTCCAGCAATTAATATGCTTTTTTTTTTTAATACCGAAATTTTACAATGGTTGGTTTGCTGAACATAGCATTTACCTGCCCATGGAATTACAACAAAAGGGCTTGTTCACCCCTTATCCACAATATTTCCCTTTAGGTACACATGTTGATATTAAAATGTTATTAGTGTTTATACTCATAAGTTTTAGATCTTCACGAAGAGACTTAAAACTGAAGTGGTACTATAAAATTAAATTGTTTTCACCCAATCTTTAAGTTTTATAATTAATTGCATCTGAAGAACTAGAAGTCATTTCTTTATCTACTCAGTATTTATTGAGTGATTTCTGTATGCCAGGGTGTATCTGGTAAAAATATAAACAGAGGGTTCATAAGATTTAATATTAGAGATAATATATCTATGGCACCAATTCCTTCTAAATAAATAGACCTCTAGTGATCAAAAGTACAGTGAAGTGATATCTCATTGTGGTTTTGATTTGCATTCCCCCGATGATTAGAGATGTTGAGCATTTTTTCATATGCTTTTTGGTCATTACTTTTCTTTTGAAAAGTTTCTGTTCATGTCCTTTGTGCACTTTTTGATAGGGTTGTTTGATTTTTTTCTTGTTGATTTTCCTGAGTTCTAAGCAGATTCTAGTTATCAGCCCTTTATCAGATTTGTAGCATGCAAAAATTTTCTCCCATTCTGTAGGTTGTCTGTTTGCTCTTGTGACAGTTTCTTTGGCTGTGCAGAAGCTTTTTAATTTGATCAGGTCCCATTTATTTATTTTACTTGTTGCTGTGATTGCCTTTGGGGTCTTCTTTATAAGTTCTTTGCCTAGGCCAATGTCTAGAAGAGTATTTCCTACATCTTCCTCTAGAATTCTAATAGTTTCACTCCTTAGGTTTAAATCTGTTACCCAGTGTGAGTTGATTTTTGTGAGAAGTGAAAGGTGTGGATCCTGAAACAATAAATGTTGGCATGGATGCAGAGAGATAGGAACACTCATACACTGCTGGTGGGACTGCAAACTAGTGCAACCTCTGTGGAATGCAATTTGGAGATACCTTAAGGAGATACAAGTAGAAGTACCATTCAATCCAGCAATCCCATTACTGGGCATCTACCCAAAAGAACAAATGATACTCTATAAGAAAGACACCTGCACCCGAATGTTTATGGCAGCACAATTCACGATTGCAAAGATGTGGAAACAACCCAGGTGTCCATCAATATATGAGTGGATTAATAAAATGTGGTATATGTATACCATGGAGTACTATTCAGCTTTAAGAAACAATGGTGATATAGCACCTCTTGTATACTCCTGGATAGAGCTGGAACACATTCCACTAAGTGAAATATCCCAAGAGTGGAAAGACAAGCACCACATGTACTCACCATCAAATTGGTATTAACCTATCAACACATAAGTGCACATATAAGAATAACATCTATTGGACGTCGGGCAGGGGGAAGGGGGAGGGGGGATGAGGGGACGGGTATATGCATACACAAAGAGTGCAATGCGCACCATCCCAGGGATGGACACATTTGAAACTCGGACTTGGGGGGGGAGGGGGGCAAGGGCATCATACGTAACCTAATCATCTGTACCCCCATAATATGCTGAAATAAAAAAAAAGTACAGTGTAAAAGCTAGCTCTCCAGGGTTATTATGAGTAATACTTAATAGAAAAATCATCCTAAAAAATTTTAATATCAATATATACACAGTTCATATAATTATATAATATTTTCCCCAAACTGGGACATTTTGGATAGTGAAAATGTATACCTTCTAATAATTATGCTGATGCATGGGCATAATCTGAGAATGTCCTGGTAAATCAGGATATGTTGTCATTCTACGTAACACCACATATCCTTTCTTAACTCTGCAGCTCCTCATTGTATTAGTGAGGGTAATCCAGAGAAGCACGACCAATAGGGCATATCTCAGTTTCTAATATGTGACAAAAACTATTTCTTTGAGTGAGAAAACTATCTATATCTCTCATTTAATATAATTCTCACTTAAAACAGTTTCTGGTACATATTAGGAACTGAGTAATAATTATTCAGTGAATAAATGAATGAACAAAATTCAGTAAGTCTTTAGTTATCTGTGAATAGGGAATAGATATTCATAAGTTAAATGTATTGCTACACTAAATACCTGAACTAGGTAGATAATTTTAACCACCACTTCATTATACTTAGGAACCAGTCTGACTTTCAAATCATGTCTTAAGTTCTTTTTCGCCCTTAGTAAACAAGTTAATGTGGAGAAAAATGATGTAAAGTTGGAAATTACATGGAATGTAGTCTGAATAATTAACAGCTAGAATAACATTCCGAGTAGAAACGCCAATAACCCTAGCATATTTCATGGAACACAAGTGTCATCAACTATAAGTTGCAATCTGTTTTATGTAACAATAGGAAAGAAAAAATGCCAACAAATATACAATGATATGTTTTTAATTTTGTTGTATTGGAAGAGTTTTTTAGTTTTTAGAATTACTAAGATAGTTTTTTAAATCCTGTGTGATTTTATATATGCACAAAAATAGGAGCAAAATTAATTGGTTAATATATTCCTAGGTCATCTTTGTATCCAACAATAATTTTTCAAAATCTATTTTTGATTGAAAATTGTCACTAAATCACAACACACAACATTGGTCATTATGCCATAAAGTGTCAGAAATGATACAGCACTTCTTAAGAGTTCTCTTCTCTTGTCTCCAGTATTTTTTTCCAAGCTACTGACATCTATTCTGTACATTTTTAATGCTAGAGATTTTTTGTTGTTTGTTTGTTTTTTTATCTACTGACCGTATCAATTGAAGATTCTCATACAGCCACCAGGGTTCTCATTCCTTTTTCAAATAAACTTTAAGTGTTTTGTTGACTGACACATTAATGAGACTGCAATTTTCCTATTATGCCACGAAGAATGACAACCAAGTTATTACATATGCAGGAAATGACAAAAACTGCCTAGACAACCACAGCAGTTTGTTCCCATCTATCTTAAGACATGCCTCAATTTCAGAGATACTTACATGTTAAATGTTTATGTTGGCGAATGTGTGTACATATATTTATATATTTGATATATGTATGCACATGCCTACTTTGTATTGCACCTTAATGCAATGATATATATATATATATATATATATATATATATATATATACACACACACACATACACACACAGTAAATAATACAAAATACTTTAAGTCTCTGCAGTTATCTTTTACTTCAATATTGAGAAAAGCTCTAACTCACTGTATAGGTATGAATGATGGGTTTCAAAGGTAGGATACCTATTGTTTAATTGCAAATTCATGTGCTTATCTGAAAAGCAATATTTAGAAGGGAAAAATACCTTTTAAATTTTCTTAAATATATTTAAAAGCATGCTGCATTTTAGATTATCCAGAGGAAAGCTCAGGTATTGTGTTACTTGTTTAGTTATGCACCATAATAAAGCTGATTTTAATATAAGCTTTTGCATAAAGAAAAAACATCCCATTTTATAGCATTGGCTTTTTATTTCCTATCTACTTGGCCACATGAAACTTGGGTGCCTGTAAAGGCAGGATAATAACTAATCTTCTTTGGTGTTTAGCATCACTTAATCCTTTCTGGTACTTATCCTATTAACATTTTTTCTCTAGTATTTAAATGCCAGTGCAGAGCACTCACATTACTTGCATTTATTTCTGTGCTGCTGAATTTCCCAGTTAGAGAAAGTACCTTCAGAAATGTTTGGCTAAATATATGCATTTATCTGAATCTATATTCATTTTCAAGGGCTTATTCTGGTTTAATGACTTTTAGCTTGGATATTTTAAGCCACCAGTTTATGTCTACCATTATTTTCCAACTGTAGAATTTATCTGCAGTGTAACGTTAATCTCTTTAACTAGAATTCCAAAGAAATGTTTATAATACTTTTACATACTTTTAGATTTTAGTTAACATCCAACTCAAGGTGCATGAATCTGTAAAACATATTACTGGGCATTAATTATATCACAGGGTGCAAAACAATAAATCTTATCTTTTGAAGATCTGCATAATTCAGACCAGGCTAAACTATGCTACACTAAGACAAAATTACAGAGATTTAGAAAAATAAAAGCTTATTTCTCATTCAATGCAAATCTCCAATATAGGTTGGCGGAAGGGTCTGTTTCAGATGGAATTATATTTCCAGATCACCAAGGCAGAGGAAATGGGATGTACCAAGTCATGCCTAGCTTTTAAAACTTTGGTCTCTTAAGTTTCACATTTCATTCCCTTCTTTCCTTTGGCAAAGAAAGTCGTGCTCCAGCAAATAACCACAAGGTGATTAGGAAAGTATAGTTATACTATGTGCCAGAAAGAGAAAGTGGAATATTTCTAAACTCAGTCCTAATGACTACTCATTTCATATTGATGCAACTTCCTTTTAAAGGAACACAGAGTAAATTAATAATGTCGAATCAAAATATTGAGGTACAAATATATGTTTATCCTTCTTTTGTAAAAAAAATGTAAAGAAAGATTAAAGAACATTTTAATACATATTCATTGTTTTTACTTTGTACACAATGAAGAAATGATCACATATGTGCATGCAAATGTGTGTGTATATGTTTTGATTGCCGCCGTGCATTTGCATATATTATTTAATTTGATACTACAAGAAACACTTATAAATATTTTCATTATCTTTCTCTATTGTGATTGAGGAAGCTTAGATCAGAAGATTTAAGGAAATTTTTATAAGTTACACAACTACTAAGACAATACATAGAAACCTAGTCCCATTAGTTCATGTTTTCCCACTACAAAATGCTGTCTCTTCAGAAAATACCACTTAGATAAATGAGGAGACATTTGTTTTTGTAGGTATAAATTTTAAAATTATACTCAGTTTTCTCCTATTTACTTGCCTTTAAGTGATATTCAAATATGAAATATCAAAAATTGAGTATTCCAGTATGGAGTGGAAACTTTGTCAAATCCTCTCCCTATAGAACAGTGATAAATCTGGACACAATTGTGAAAAACAACTATTTCAAGGTTCTGGAAATGGACAAAAATAATATAACATATATATGTAAGTTCATGCATGTATAGTAATGCATCGCTTAACAGCAGGGACATGTTCTAAGAAATGCATCATTAGGCAATTTCATCATTGTACAAACACAATAGAGTGTACTTACACAAACCTAGATGGTATAGCCTACTATACACTTAGGCTATATAGTGTAGCCTATTACTCCCAGGTTACAAACCTATATAGCATATTACTTTATTGAGTATGGTAGGCCACTCTAGTACAATGATAAGTATCTGTTCATCTAAACATATCTACACATAGAAGAGTTCAATAAACACACAGTATTATTAACTTATGGGACCATCATTATACATGTGGACTGTTGTTGCCTGAAACATCAGTATGCAGTGCATTATTGTATCTCTCTATAAACATTTGCAATCAATGAAGGAATTTATATTTCCTTTTCTCAACTTCTATGGTTTCAGTGTTTTCCCAAAATTTATATGTTGAAATCCTATCCCTCAAGATGATAGCATTAGGAGGTGGAGCTTTTGGAATGCGGTTAGAGCATGAGGTCATCATGAATAGGATTAGTGCCTTTATAAAAGAGGCCCTGAGAGAGACCCATGGCATCTTACATCATGTGAGAAAAGAGCAAAAAGAGCCCTCCCAGATACTGAATCTACAAGTATCTTGGTCTTGGACTTTCCAACCTCCAGGTCTGAAAGAAATAATACTCTGCTTTTTATAAGCTACCCAGTTTATGATATTTTGTTACAGCAGCCTGAATGGACTAAGACACTAACATTGAGAAGTTACTGACATTTCATTTGTTGATTTAATGTATGCAATTTTAGTTCATTAGAAATTATTTTAAGCAGGCATGCGTTTTGCCCTGGTCTGTGGCTTTATTTTCCAAGGCCATAGTAAGAGTTAGTGAAAGGACAACTTCTGAAGAGTTTGGCATTACCCAAATGATTCTGCTGATAAATTGGTTGGGTAATTTTTTATAGCTGTCTTTCATTGGATTTCACTAATGAGTGAAAAAAAAATTGTTGCATTCTTTGAAAAGATAAAGAAAATTAATAGACCCTTCACTAGATTAACCAGGAATAGAAAAAGAGGAACCCAAATAAGTTCAATCAAAATGTGAAAAATAGATATTATAACTGATACCTGGACATACAAAATATCATCTGTGAATACTGTGACAATCTCTATGAACATAAACTCAAAAATGCAGAGGAAACAGACAAATTCCTGGAAACACACAGCCTCTTAAGACTCAATCAGGAAGAAATAGAACTCCTGAACAGATCAAGAATGACCATTAAGATTGAAGCAGCAATAAAACATCTCCCAACAACAACAAAAAAAGCCAGATGGATTCATGGCTGAATTTCATCAAACCTACAAAGAAGAGTTGGTACTCATATTGCTGGAGTTATTCCATAACATCAAGAAGGAGAGAATCTCGCAATTCTTTCTATGAAGGCAGCATCGCCTTGATACCAAGCCAGGAAAGGACACAACAAAAAAAGAAAACTACAGACCAATATCTGTTATGAATATATATGCAAAAAATTCTCAACAAAATACTGGCAAACCGAATTCAACAGCACGTCAAAAAAATAATCCACCATGACCAAGTAGGATTCATCTCAGGGATGCAAGAATGATTCAACATATGTAAATCAGTAAATGAAATCCACCACATAAACTGAAGCAAAAACACAGATCATATGATCAAATCAATAGATGGAGAAAAAGCATTCTACTAAAATTCAGCACACTTTCATGATAAAAGTCCTCAACAAACTTAGCATAGAATGAACAAATTTCAAAATTAAAAAAGGCATATATGACAAACCCACAGCCAACACCATATTGAACAGGGAAAAGTTGAAAGCATTCCCACTAAGAACTGGAATGAGACAAGGATGCCCTTTGTCACCACTTCTACTCAACATAGTGCTTGAAGTCCTAGCCACAGCACTCAGGCAAGAGAAAGAAATCAAGGGTATCCAAATCAAGAAAAAGGAGGTCAAACTATCACTTCTCAATGATTATATGATCTTATATATAGAAAACCCCAAATATACCACCAAGAGACTCCTGGAATTGATAAACAAATTCAGCAAAGTCTCGAGTTACAAAATCAATGTACACAAATCAGTAACATTTCTATATATTAATAACAGTCAAGCTGAGAGTCAAATCAAAGGTTCAATACCTTTCACAATAGCTACAAAGAAAATAAAATACCTAGGAATATACTTAACTAAGGAGGTGAAAGTTCTCTACAAAGAGAACTATGAAATACTGAGGAAAGAAAATCACAAATGATACAAACAAATGGAAAAACATATCATGTTTATGTATTGGTAGAATCAATATGGTTAAAATGTCCATACTACCCAAAGTGATTTTAAGATTCAATGTAATCTCCATCAAAATACCAATGTCATATTTCACAGATCTAAAAATAATAATTCTATGTTTCATTTGGAACCAGAAAAGAGCCCAAATAGCCAAAGCAATCTTAAACAAAAGGAACAAATCTGGAGGAATCACTTTACCAGAATTTAAGGTATACTACAAGGCTATAGGAACCAAAAGAGTATGATACTAGCACAAAAATACAGACACATAGACCAATGGAACGGAATAGAAAACTCAGATATAAATCCATCCAAATACAGCCAACTGATCTTTGACAAAGCAAACAAAAATATATACTGGAGAAAAGAATCCCTATTCAATAATTGGTGCTGGGAAAATCGGATTGCCCCATGCACAAGAACTAAATGGGATCCATATCTCTCACCATTCAAAAAACTTAATCCAACTTAATGAATTAAATGTAAGGCATGAAACCATAAGTATTCTAGAAGAAAATGTTGGGAAAACTCTTCTAGACATCAATGTAGGCAAAAAACTTACGAAGAAGATCCCCAAAGCAATCGCAGCAACAACAAAATAAATAAATGGGACTTGGTTACATCAAAAATCTTCTGCACAGCCAAGGAAATAATCAACAGAGCAAATAGACAATTCACAGAATGGGAGAAAATATTTGCAAGCTATACATCTAAAAAGGGCTAATAAGCAGAATCTACCATGAACTGAAGCAAATTAGCAAGAGAAATCAAATAACCCCATCAAAAGGTGGACAAAAGGCATGAACAGAAGCTTTTCAAAAGAAGATAGACTAATGGCCAATAAACATAGGAAAAATTCTCAGCATCACTAATCATCAGGGAAATGCAAATTAAAACCACAATGAAATATCAACTTACCCCTGGCTTTTATTAAAATGTCTAAAAACAATAGATGCTGGCATAGATGCAGAGAGAAAAAAATGCTTATATATTGTTGGTGGGACTGCAAATGAGTACAACCTCTATGGAAAACAGTAAGGAGATATCTCAAGGAGCTAAAAGTAGATCTACCATTTGATCTAGAAGATCTAGATCAGTAGATCTACTGAGTATTTACTCAAAGGAAAAGTCATTTTATCAAAAAGACACCTGCACTCGAATGTTTATTCTAGTACAAGTCACAACTTCAACAATGTGGAATCAACCCAAGTGCCCATCAAGTCATGACCAGATTAACAAAATGTGGTATATATGTACTATGGAATACTACTCAGCCACAAAAAAGATACATTAATACCTTTGCAATAATCTGGATGGAACTGGAGATCATTTTCCTAAGTGAAGTATCTAAAGAATTGAAAAACAAACACCACATATACTCACTATTAAATTGGAACTAACGAATGAGCACACATATGCATAAAGGGAAGTAAACTCAACAGAAATCAAGCAGGGGGAATGGAAGGAAGGTATGGGCGAAAATCTCTCTAATGTGTATCATGAACACTATCTGGGTGATGGACACACTTATACCCGTGACTCAAGCATTATAAAAGTGATCCATTTAACCAAAAATATTTATACCCCCATAATATTTTGAAATAATAATTTTAAAAAGCTGGAAAATTAAAAAAAAGTTACTTCATTATTACCCTCCATATTACTCAATTTTTTCCCAAGATATCTAATACCGTAACTTCCAAAACCAGCAACAATTTTGAACTGCCATTCACATCCTTGTTTAGCCTCATATTCAAAATCAAATTGTCAACCAGGTTTTGGCTCAGATCTGTTTCCTAGAACTTGCACTAGCTCTGTCCTTAACATCTACTTTTTTCCCAATAGCTTTCAGAGACATTATCACAGAAGGACACTTTCATGTTCCAAGTGGCGCAATTTGTTTGCAGCATGATATTTGTATAGTTCACATTTTTTCATTGCGATAAGGATTAAGTAAAAGAAGTTTGCACATATATAGTGTGATAAGTATTTAATTAAAGAAATAGGTACTTTTTTAATGGTCAGGCTACTCATTCAGGTTAAAGAGTTACTTGGTAGAGTTTTTCACATATTGATAATGTGGTTGAACTGAATGTATATGTTTCCATTTGCTTTTTGTACTCATAAAAAAACTATACTAATAAATAATGCCACAGATATTTTACACTTAGAGTACCTCTTAAATTCGTAGGTCTGTGTATAAATTGTAGTGGTAGAATATAAACTATGAAGGATATTTTGGCATAACTTTAAGTTTTGAGCAATTTTTACTCTACTCTAGAATACGGGTTCTAACTTGTGTTCAAGGTTTTAAGGCAACGTGTAACTGAAGTCTTAGGTACAACCATGTGTTTGATCCCAAGTAACAGCATTAATATTGGATATTTGGCAGATTAAAAAATCCAGCTGAATATTAAAGCTATGTTAGCCTAAAGGGAAATATAAAGTTGGGGAAAAAGTGTATGTAGTTTTGATTATGTAGTCTACTTCTGTAAAACCATAAGTTGGGCAACTAATTTTGAAGGAAATCTGCATCAAAAAATGACATACACACTATTTTTGTAATATTTTTTCAAATATAATACCTACACACACAACTTACTATAATCTTTCAGTGAACTATGAGTTCCCCATACAAACTTAATTGTCCAATTCAATTATATCTGTAGAGAAGGCATAATTACGTATAAATCTAAATTTAAAAATATTCTCTGTAGCAGGCTTCCGATATTGCAAATATTTGTCATGAATAATGCCTATTGGAAGACAAAAACCTTTAGAAACACATTTCTCTAACTGTTTTCTGTTAGGGTTTATGACTTTTGTGAAATTAAAAAATTTGAAAAAAAAAATTTCTGGACTTCTGGTGTGTAGGGCTCTCCAAAATAAATAAGGATAAATAGTGCAGAAAGCTGTTGATTTTTACAAGGACCGCCATGTGGTCAGTAAGTGTTAAATACTCAGCCATAGGCTATAAGAAAGTAAAGCCGAAGGAATCTAATTTAAATGAAAAACTATAGTGTTGCATGTTGGCTTGGTAATTTGACAGCTATCTCCTTCAAATTTCTTAATCTTAGGACACGCTTAGGTAATATTAATAGAATTACTGGCCTCCTGTATCTGTTTAGAGTAGCTATAGCAAATAATGTACCCCAGAGCCCAGCACCAGCACAAAGTAAATACAAGCTGGAACAGCTGACTTTTTTTTTTTTTCTCAATGGATTGCGCCTCTCTATAGTAATGTCCACTCTCTCCTACTAAATTCAAAGTTTATTATGGGAGCTTCCATTTAGCACAAAATTATCCCAACCTTTGGCTACATTTGATTTCTCTTAGTATTAGCACCTGGGTCAACCTATCCCATAAATTTTTTCCTGCAAATTTTCAGACTCCAGAAAGAGTCACAACTTTCTCTCTATTGCCACTGAAATTGTAAAATGTAATATTCAGGAGCTGTCAGAAACTATATTTTATGACATGTGAAAAAAGCATAAACCAACCTCCATAGAGAATAAAGATGAGAAACAAGGAAAACTTTGCATTCTAGGCTCCATTCCCGACTTATAGAAGTTTAATTGTTAAACTCTTCCTTGGATTTCTAGAGATGCCCCAGTTTCACTCACATAAAGCTTCTTTTTCCTTGAGCTATTTCCATTTGCACTTTTATAAAGTTCAATCTAAATTTTTCCAGCTCATGGGTGAGTTACTTATGGGTAAGAGTAAATACAAGTAAAGGTCTGGGGTTTTTGTTTGTTTCTTAACTCATGAAAAAGAGCACTAAAATTATCTCCTTAATATGTGTCTTTCCATAGGAAAATTAGGGCAGCAATGGCGAAATAAAAGGAGAGCCTTCTTATTATGCTAAAGCAAAAGAGTAGTTCTAGAAATACTTATAATCATCCTTACATCATTATCATTACTTACCATTACATCCTTAATAGTTCTCATCTCTTGTTCCTCTGTGAACTTAGCTATCTCTACTCTGAGAGGCTGAATAAGAGAAAGGCGTTAATAAGAAATAAATTCAAGTCATAATCAATGGAATGGAGACACTAGGATATCAGAAAGTGGCGTCTCTGCTTAGTATCTACATATAAACTAAGGAGAACATCAATCAGAACTAGAAAATCAATAGTCATTACTTCTTGGATCTAAAAATGTTATCTAACTAGGAGCTGTAGTAATGCAGCCAGGTTAGGTTCACCTAGAATATTCTCAAAACAAATAATATTTGGGTCAAATAACACATAATTGGGAAATAAAGACTTTCCTCTTCTTCAGATTCACAAGTAATGTGGAATAATAGCAATTTTGGGCTTGTTCAAATTGTTTTATTGTTTCTAGGAGTGTTCAGGGGTGTCCCATATGTGCTCCTGAATACATGGCCTTAGCCTACACCAACCACAAAGCCTTTCACTGTATCTTTCCAAATACAAAGATATCTAAAGACTCACCTAAAACTAGATATTACAAAACAGATTGCTCATGTTTGGGACACGATTTATGCCCTCTCAAATGAGGTAGATGCTATTAGAAGTACCTCCGTCTAATCTTAAAACAGTTGCTACATAATCTAATTCCTGTCACATCTGATTGTAACTAGACATGCAGACTTCACAGCAACAATGAAGTTGCACCAGATAGATTGAGTAGTTATATTTACATTTGAAATCACACTCAATTTGAAGATGAAACCCATCTCTGTCTCTAGGCAAGTCACACGCCCTGTGTGTTCCACTGGTGTTTCATATTTAAGGTGGATAATATAATGGTGTGTTTCTATTGAGTTCTTGTCAGCATTAGAGAAAGTAATATAGTATAAGCCATCTGCGTTCCAAACACAAGTGGGAATATTATGTTACCTTTTCTAGTGTTTCACAGTTATTGTTTTGTGAAACTATTTATCCATTTTAATTTCCTTTGTATACTTAACATACATTTATTGAAGCAAATATAGGTGCAGCTTACACAGAATTAGAACACAGTTAAGTGGCAGAAATCATGTTTTGTTTTATTTTGTGCTCTGATTACTGAGCTGTTATATTTTGACTATGTCTCTGATTATTGAGCTGTTATATTTTGACTATGTCTCTCTCCCATTAGGACTACTTGTTTATTTATTTTTTTATTGTTTTACCAGATTGGTTATTTATCTTTCTTGTGAAAACATGGTTATCCATGAGGATATCCCTTTTACCTAATAAAACCCTCACCACCACAACCGCTATCAGACCCACCTCCCCTTCATACACACACCTGACATCTGAATCCCCAATCAAACAACCATCTACCCGATGTTCCCCAAAGACATCTAAGTCTATACAAAAGCATCACTTTAGTTCGAGCTGCGACATGTACATAGAAGCACATATGCAACTATGCACATGCAAATTATGTGCTAAAATACTGAATTGCCTCATCTCCTACCACAAACAAACAAACAAAAATATCCTATATGACAAAGAAAGGCAATATCTCATCATCTCAAGTTTGGGAAAGATCTGTCAGGATCAGGAAATGCAATTAAGTAGTTTCATAATTGCTGATAGCAGTCAACTTGATATCCTCTCAGAACATTTTAACAATCAAATTCACACTCTTAAAATCACCAAATTATTTTTTGTCCCGAATGGCTTGCTATCTTGTTATGTTTCTTTATCTGGCAGTAGATTACAAATGGGATGCTTCTAAAAATTTCACAGACAAGTAAATTGAAAACTCTTGTCTGAAATGTTAACTACTGCCTTTGCCCAGCAATGATAACTTGACTTTCCACACTTTTTTAACATTTTTATGTTATACAAATTCCTCCTTAGCAGGAAACTGGAATTGATGGTGAATTTCTATGACTCTAGAATGTGCATGTGTCCCTTCCATGACTTACCGCAGGGACTACCTGAACGAGCTGGAGTAACTTTTCCCAAAGGAAAAACACGAAGGACAAAGAAGGCAGTGCACTAGGTGTTTGTGTGCCCCGACTTAACAGTCATGTTGATGTTGGGCTGAATGTCAGCTCTGCCGCTAACTAGCTTTTTGGTGTTGGACAAGTTACTAAACCTTTGATTTTTAAGAGTTTCATAAACGAAATGGACACTACAATAGTGGTGTGTTTTTGCATGTTCTGTAGAGTTGCTGTGCGAGCATCACAGGAGAAATTTAGCATTAAACCGAGCGTAACACCGGTATGGTGATCTGTGGCACAGTGTGGAAAGAGGCAAGTGGATGAATCTTTTAGTATGGTGGGCCAGAAAATGTGAAGGCAGTTAAGTTGGAGTATATAACAGATGATCCTGTTTTCAAAATCTCTACACCTGCCTTTTTCTTCCAGAAATCTATGTTCTTTCAATTCTGATGTATTTTCACGTAAAACATTTACTGAAAAACATTTTTGATAAGAGTTTTGTAGACAGGGATCCAGTAAATCATTCAACAAATTTGCATTAACTGTCCAGTGTGCTTAGAGCACTGAACAAGAGGCAGAGGACACTGTGTTGTGTTAAACAAAATAGCCAGAAACTCTGACCTTATGGAGCTTTCAGACTACGGGTGAGGAAAATATTTTTCAAATATGAGGCAAACAAAAAAATCATCCAGTAATGTAAAGTACTGTGAGGGAAAAAGTATAGGGTACTATAAAATAATATAATAACTTTTATTAGGAGGTTAGAAAAGGCTTTTCTGTATGGTTTGTACTTTTTAAAATAATAAAAAAATAATCAAAAGAAAAATAATATTTTGAGACACAAGGAAAGTGTAGGAAATTTAAACTTCAGTATTCAAAAATAAAATTTTACTGAAACATAGCCATGCTCATTCATTTCTGTAGCATCCATGGTTGCTTTTATGCCACAACAGCAGACTTGAGGAGTTGTAGTGAAGACTGTATGGCCCACAAAGCCTAAAATATTTGTCAGATGGCCCTTTACAGATAATGTTTGCTGATTCCTGACGTTGAACCTTGCAAGCCCCCATAAGGGGGGGCTTTTTTCCCCAAGTTAAATGAGATACTGTTGAAGGGAGCTAGTGACATGTTTTAAAGCTACTGTGGTGACTGATTGGATTTATATTTTTAAGATCTCTCTGGAAATACGTATTTGGACCATGCTATGGACTGGATGCTTGCATCCCACAAAAATTCATATGTTGAAATTCTAACCCCTAAATGATCACTGTGCATATCACTCCTATGATGATAGGAGATAATTAGATCATGAGGTACAGCCCTTGTGAATGGGATTAGTGCCCTTATAAGAAAAGGGAGACATGCTCTCTCCTCTGCTTTCAGACATAAGAGGACACTGTAAGAAGAGAGCTATCTGTGACACAGAAAGTGGGCCCTTGCTAGATACCAGATCTGATTACAGCTTGATCTTAGATACACCAGCCTTCAGAACCATGAGAAATAAATTTCTGTTGTTTAAGGATCCAGTCTATCACATTCTGGATGCCAGTAAACCTGAACTGACTAAGTCATCCCAAGTAATAAAATCCAAGCAAGTTCACTACTACTTGATTTAACAAAAATTTTTGAGCACGTACCATATCCAGACACTGTGCTGTTAGATAAACAAAGACAAATTAATTATAATCCTTCCCCTTAACTTGCTCGTAATCTATTCAGTATGATCTCTTAATAGCTTGTTAGAAGATTTAGATATTGAGTTGTTTTAACCTCTTCCTCTCCACCCTTTTGTAGAAACTAAATTTTTTAAAAAATCACATACAACTTAGGAAAAGCTTCCAACTCCAAGGACTTAAATAATAGTTTATTAACTATTGCTTATTAAGTATGCATGTTGTTTCTAATCTTGCCAACACCCATCTGAAGTGAGCATATTAATTCAACATTATGGGAAAGTATTTGACTACAGAAAACATGTCACTTGCCAAAGATCTCAGGCCAAACAGCAATGGAACTTTAATATGAGCCACAGCCGGTCTAATTGCAAAGTTTGTGCTTTGACACTATGCTAATGTTTCCTAAATCATGGATCATCAACCACTGGGACCACTCAAGATGAAGATCACAGATGTCACCCAACATGTTGAATTTCATAAGAAAAACACCATTGTCTTTTCAATTTTCTTTCTATCCCCAATCAAGGAGAAAGATACAGTGGTGACAAATGTCTCTTACGTTTTTCTAGAATTTGCTAGTCTCCCATTTTTATCAAGCAGGAGCATATTTCAGATTCAGAACACTTAGTAGGTAAAAGGTAGGTAGAAGTCAAGAACACTGTATTATATTCTTTCTATTATATTTGCTTTGTTTCTATAAATGTATTCAACAGATAAAAATGATAGTAATTTTCCATGAAAATAAGTATATAAAGTTTTCTTTTAAAGTAATCCTGATAAGGTAAATGAAATGAGTTGATTTACAGAGAACTATCAAATTAGGAACATTTCAGATGATACACAGAATTGGAAAAATGTGAAGATCAAAGTTTGGAAAATACTGCACTATACCATGTTGCAGTATATTATGGTTTTCAGGTGGTATGTAGGTTCCAGTGCTCTTGTTTGTTTGGATTTTTATTTTTAAATAATAAAATCTCAGGACTAAAAGGAATTTCCAAGAACAACATGTCTATCCTCTTATCTGATGCTGGAATTCCCTTTTTAATTAGTAGGCCATCCACAATGTTTTTTTATTGCTGCTATAACAAATTACTACAAATTCAATGACTTAACTAAACACAAATTTATTATCTTCTTGTTCTGGAGGTCAGGAATCCTAAAATCGAGTTGTCAGCTTGGCTGTGTTCCTTCTGATGATGTAGGGGATAATCTGTTTCCTCACATTTTTTAGCTTCTCAAGGGTCCTACCTTCCGCACATCGTAGACCTACAGAATTATGACCTCTGATTCGATGGTCACAGCTCCTTCTCTAACTTTGTAGAAGAACCTTTGGAATTACATCAGCCCACCAAGGTAATCAAAAATAATGTCATCCCAAGATCCTTACTGTTACATTTGAAAAGTCCATTTTGCAATGTAAGGTAACATATTCACAGGATTGGGGGTTAGGACATAGACATTTTTCAGGGGCCATAATTCTGTCTACCACATCATCCTACAGTTTAATAAATGAAGTCATGAGAGTACAGGTCCCATCTTGTGAAAAGTTTCTCATACTAAACCAAAATCTTTCTAAGGCCAATTCCTTCAAGTCAATATAACAAATAATATCATCCTCAAGGTACTAGTTTCTAAAATTTGCAGACTAATAATTTTCCCCCAAGTCATCTTCTATCCTCTAAGCTAACCTCCTTTGGAGAAGCTATTTGCTTACCTCCAACATAATTTTAAATCACATCATTCTGGTCAGACTCCTTGGAAGTTGCCACCAGTTTATCTGTGAAACCCAGAACACATCATCTTCCAAGTGTGTGCTTTCCATCTATAGGAGTATCTCAAATTTGAATTTTTT
Source organism: Indri indri (assembly GCA_004363605.1). Classification (NCBI taxonomy): domain Eukaryota; kingdom Metazoa; phylum Chordata; class Mammalia; order Primates; family Indriidae; genus Indri; species Indri indri. Next base: position 145,005 of record RJWJ010000774.1, on the reverse strand, counting down.
TCTTCTCAAATCATGGTATTAATTTATATTGTTTCCTGTTGACTACAGACTTCAAAGTTATTTTATTGGAATCTCAACTAATTTCTCCTCAGCCTTGTTTTTGAATTCTGAACGCTACCTTTATAGCTTGAGTTATTCCTCCAGTATTTAGATAACAGATAACAATACTAGTGTCATAAGACAATTGTGGCAATTAATAGAATATTATATTAATGTATAAATTGCCTAGCATAGTGCCTACCACATGATAAGCATCCCAAAACATTTTCTTTTCTTTTCTTTTTTCTTGAGACAGAGGCTCATTCTGTCACCCAGGTAGAGTGCAGTGGCATCATCATAGCTCACTACAACCTCAAACTCCTGGGCTCAAGCAATCCTCCTGCCTCAGCCTCCTGAGTACCTGGGACTACAGGTGGATACTACAGCTCCCAGCTAATTTTTCTGTTTTTAGTAGAGATGGGGTCTCACTCTTGCTCAGGCTGGTCTTGAACTCCTGAGCCCAAGCAATCTGCCATCTTTGCCCTCCCAGAGTGCTAGATTATGAGAGCGAGCCACGACACCTAGCCACATTCTCTCTTTTTTATCCCTCAGTGTGAAATATTCACCACTGTAATATGTTTCTAATGTGGCTAAGGAATGAAATGAATTGGTACCTTGAGAGATAAGAATTTAAATTCCTACAGAAGGCAGTTAGGCAACATTAATACAGAAAGTCTGGACGGGCTTTAAAATGGCACAGAGCAATAAGACTCTGGCAAACCGGAAGCAACCACACTCAGATGTATGAGTTTTCTGTGGGCCAACTAGGCATCACAAATCCAGTCAGGCTGCAAACATCGTTTGCTGTCTTAGGTTGAGTTCCCGAGAGTGAAGCCTGAGACAAGGACTCTTGTTAAATGGATATGCGTGGGTGTGCACTCAGAAAAAGAAGAGTGAAAGAAACAGGATAGTGTATTGGATTTAAAGTAAGCAATAATGTGGTCTCAGTTGAAAAGTCACTTCAGTCTGATCTAGGCACAACTCTATCGCACCAGTGGGTCCATGGGATTGGGTTTACCTCAAGACAAAGGGTTGACCTTTTATACCACATACTGTTAGCTATTCCTAAAGCCTGTCTCCTTCTGGGCAGAAGGGAGTATGGGGAGAGACGGGTCATGGCCTGCAGCATGAGGCAGCTTCCATTTGGCCAAGAACAGTTCACCATTAGGAGGGTTTAGCTCTGAGCTGTTAACTGCTAACTCTGTCAGGGGATGGAGGTGGACACACAAGCCAGATAGTTAGTGAAACTTGGTGGAACATCACACATCCAACACACTTTTACTCTACCCTAAAAGGCTGGCAAGTCTTTTGCAGCAGCAAGAGATTCAGAGTATACAGCTGGAGATGTTTTTTCTTAAGGTAGAGAAGCAAGAAAAATCTAGGGAATAGACTAGTGGTGAGGCTCCTTAAAGATCCCTGTTAGGAATCCTCACATGTGCCCGGTGGGAGACCTGAAGTATGACTAACTGTTGTACAAAAAGCAGAGGAAGCCATTCAGTGTTAGCCAAGAGAAGCAGAAACAATTAACAGAAAGGATATCAACAGTGACTTGTGCTAAAGAGGTTTTGTCATGTTCCCACACCCAGTGCCCTGACCTGTCACTTGAAGGAACCAAGGCCCAGATGAGAAAGTCAAAGGAGATGGATCTAAAAAGCAAGGGACAGGAGGTCCTCAGTTGTTGAGCTTCAAGCCTGATGGGAGGAAGGAGGATTAAACCAGACACAATGTGGGAATTTTAACTGCACAAATGTTTAATAAGATGAAGTAAATTAAAAAAAAAACAAAAACGGAAAGTTAAAAAACTTCAGGGAAGGGAGATTTAACTTGGAACATCAGAGAGCAGTGAGGGAGAAGAAGAAAATCCTTAGTTCAGTGTGCTCCACTCAGTTGGGGTTGCTCATACAAATACCATGCCTCACTTCCGGCTGGATTTAGAACCACCCATGTTGTACTCCTGTCCGTGGATTTGAAGGAAGCAAAATTATAATCTTATTAGGCCACAAGTAGGGGTTTAGGGTGAGAAAAATCCATCTTATGAAGACAAGTAAATGTGGCTTAGCAACACTGGTAAACACTTCAAAATGCTGTTTTGTTTTGTTTTGTTTTTTTCTGGATAGCACTTTGAAGAAAAATATAAAAGATCGGAAGTCTTAAAGAGAAATAATAGCGTGCTACCAAAAATTTTCTTCCAAAACTGTTTTTGTCATTGGTGGAGAAATTATGCTTTATGTTTTTACATCGTTGTATCTCTAGCAACTAGCACAGTGCCTGAAATTCAATAAAAGAATAAAGTTTTGGTAAATTAGTACATTAATTTTTATTTTGTTTAATTTTTCAAATGAAGTCATTTCACTGAGTGTTGTATCACTCATTAAGTGTGAATGGAGAGACGTTTCTAAGGTAAGCAAGAATTGGACCATTCAAAATGAACTAGTAATAAAATGTTTGTTGCTGTAGTAATGCAGCTATTACAGAACTGTATTTATTATGTATTGTCTTGTTAAAAGTACTAAATAGTGAACTGCTCTAAGGCCACACAAAAAAAATTGCATATTTACATTTACTGAGTTACAACCTTTCAATGAAATGTGTAAAGCACTCTATTACATTATTTTATTAAATTCTTATAAAAATCTTTTGCAATTAATGTTATTTACCCCATTTCACAGTTGAAAAAACTAAGGCTCAGAGAATTTACATATCAAGCTTAATGTGACAGAACTGATAAACGATAGAAGCAGGATTCCAACTCAGGTCCATCTGTTTCAAGTGTATGAAATCCTTACAAGTTCTGCTTTTTAGATAAGCATAAAAATCACACACTTCCGCACTCTAACTTTCCCCAAGAAACTTCTTGGTTGGTATGAATTCACAGACTTTCAATTAAATATTTGAATCACATTTTTGACATTTTTTCTGTATTTTATGTTACCAAAATAATTCAGTTTTTAAATTATTTATGTATAAATAGAACATACCATTTATTTCAAACCATTCCCAACTTAGGTTTCAGATAGATGTCTTTATCACTGCAAAGATAAGAAACACATTAAGTAAATCTCCATGGTTCTTGGATAATGTTGGCTGTCTGGATGGATGAATGGATGGATGGATAGATGGATAGAAGAAAATTCACAATTATTCATAGTGCCTGGAAAAGAATCATAAATGTGTGCTACTTAATAAAGATTAAGATGAAGTTATGACGCTCACTCCAAATAAAAATAAAGAAAACAAAGTTTCTTGGCATGAAATGTCTCTTAAAAATGTCTCAGACTCTAGTTGTTTGCTCTACTCAACAACTATGGCTACCAAACTAGAAACTTAATTTCTAATGGTACAACTGGCTTATTGAGTTGTTTTTTTCCACATAAAGATATTTTCTGAAAGCACAAGCTGTCTCTTCAAATAATCTTCTCATTTTTCTCAATGTCTAGGAGAAAAAGCAAGTATTTCTAGGGGAACAAAATGGAAATCATCTATAGATAGCATCTTCAACAATGAAGTTATTTCATTATATCTGCTAATTAGTACACTGAATTTGTCTACCTTTATTAGAGTTACTTCTTTTGAATTTTCTGGAAAATGTTAAGTTGGAAATATATACCATATATCAGATTTTGCTAATTAGGAAATTATGTCTTTTTTTTTTATTTCAGCATATTATGGGGGTACAGATGTTTAGGTTACGTATGTTGCCCTTGCCCTCCCTTCCCCTCCAAGTCAGAGCTTCAAGCATGTCCATCCCCCCGATGGTGCGCATTGCACTCTTTGTGTATGCATATACCCATCCCCTCCTCCCCCCTCCTCCCTGCCCGAAATCCAATAAATGCATTCTTGTATGGGCACTTATGTGTTAATCAGTTAATACCAATTTGAGTGAGTACATGTGGTGCTTATTTTTCCATTATTGGGATACTTCACTTAGCAGAATGTGTTCCAGCTCTTTCCGGGAGAATACAAGAGGTGCTATATCACTGACGGGAAGAGCTGAGCTCCATTTCCATTTGTGCAGAGGTTATTGGATGCTTAAAAGGAGAATCAAGACGTAGGTAGGAGCAAGAGAAGAATCAGAGCAGTGAAAAATTACAAAAAGCAGGTAGGAGGGATTGGGTCCATGTGAAAGCTGTCTCAATTTGCTAGTTGGCACTTATTGAACTTAAGCTTGTATCCTCCCATCCCACAGAATCGGGGAAACAGGAATCTCCTATCTTCAGGTGCTGGCTAGAACGAACAGTAAATTCTTCTGGCAGCCTTGAGTTTTCTCAGGCAGGCACTTTAAGGGGCATGGTGTGGAAGGGAAGAGGCAGGGCAAGATCCCGAGGATGCAGCCTTGAACTGTTATACACCATGTTAGTGTTTGTTCAAGTCTTGATAGGCCAGGGTTGAGGCCTCTTTGATATAAGGCTTCAGAAGAGCCTGGTTCAGAGGAGTAAAGGAGAGAATCTTTTTCACTATTCTTACTATCCTCATTCGTCCACACTGGCCTCCTGCTATTCCTGGAACATGCCACGCATACTACCTTGCCCAGGGTTCTCCCAAGAGGCCATTTGGTCATTTTTTGCCTAGAGTACCCTACTCACAGGTAACCACACAGTTTTTCCCCACTCTCATTCAAGTTTCTGCTTATTTTCCATCATCTAAAGAAGATGCCTTGATCATGACAGGGTCATGGTTTCATTTATATCTTTGCTTACATGTTGAAGTTTTGTCCCCCACCCCCACCTCAACCCACCTTGGAGCCACTCGGGTCTCTTTGCATAAATGAGATCTGTTCATACTCTTCTCCCTCACCCTCTTACCATTTATCCTTATTCAGATTACATGAATGCATTCTAGGTTAAATATTTTTCTTAACTTTATTTTCAATTGAAAACTAGTAATTGTACATATTCATGGGCTACATAGTGGTATTTCCATACATATGATGTATAGTGATCAGATCAGGATAATTAGCATAATTATCCAACATTTATCATTTCTTTGTGTTCAGAATGTTCAAAACACTCCTTCTAGCTATTTGAAATTATATTATATATTATTGTTAACTCTTGTCATCCTACAGTGGCATAGAACACTAGAACTGGTTCATTCTATCTGTAATTTCATAAATCTTATACATTGCGGATTCTAATAGCACTATATTTTTGTCTTCCTTAGCACACTTCATCATTTAATGGAAATTTTCATTAATTTGGAATTTTATCTGATTAAGATTAGCTTAATTTTGCTCATATAAAATCCATGAAGATGTGCCCTTAACTGATTTTTTTCTCACGGAGCCCTGGTACACACCTGAGTCAACACACTTTTAACAAATTAATTAATGACTAACTATATCTAAATTATATAGTTATAATATGTACAATATATTATAGTAACCAAACCTGAATCTTTTGGCTCAAATTAGAATGCAAGATCAGAAAGAATAAAAGGTGCTAGAATAGCATAGGGGTCTTAACAACAGGAAAAAAAAAATATACGCACATACTTGGGTGTGGGTATGTGTGTATATATTGAAATGTGTTCTAATTTGTCTAAGAAAAAGGGATATTATGGTTTAATCACATCTGGGTTATCATCTTTAATTGTATCTAAGAAAAGATCCTATTAAAAAAGGTGCATATGTAAAGCAACAAAATTGTAAACGCAGTTTATAGATGACTTTGTTTTACGCAATAACTAAATAATAAAGACGTCAAATGGTTCTGACTTCCATCATTTACTTTGAAAGGCAATGACTTCCTGAGGACCACTTATTTTGCAACTTGTTACCTTGATTTTCCCCACTGGAAAAAAAAAAAAAGAATGTCATCTTACCATGATAATTGGCCTTCCCTGTCTTATCAAATTAATTCTAGGATGTGCCTGAGGCATTTTCACACTTTTTCTTTTCTCAGCCAATAGAAGGCATATGTAGATGTTTGCCTAAAATAGGCAGTAAGTACTAGACCAGAGAAAGAAATGGGACATAGTATGGAACTAGAATATGAAAAACAGGAAAGAAGAGTTTTTTTTCTTTTTTAAATTAACTCTTAGTTGTATCAAAATCCATGGAATATACTATAATACTGTAAGGTTACATGTGCCTCAAATAATATCCAAATGAATACAGAATTGGCAAACTGCAATGCCTTAAAATTGATGGGGATGTATAGTCAAGGAGTTCTACTTAACATATTTCTTTTAAAAACCTCAGCTAAGATGGCAAGAAGACAAGTGCCTGGCACTGGAGCCAGAGCATGGACATTGGCTTGATTTTATAGTCTAACCTGGGATAAAAAATTTATTTTCCTGGAGACCCAGCATAGCAAGGAGGAAACACAGCAATACAGGCTACGGAAATATGATGGCCTTTCTTTTAGTTCCTTTGCTCAATTTCTTCCTTTGTTACAGTTTACTTTTACAGTGGGTGCCAGGACCAACTCTGGAGTCTGATGTGTGACCTTAGGCAAACCACTTAACATTGGTGTTCCTCTGCTTGTTTGTAAAATAAGTATTGTAACATTAAAGTAGCTCCCTGTTGTCTAAGAGGGATGCCTTCTAAGACCCCTAGTGGATGCCTGAAACCAAGGATAGCATTGAACCTTATATATAGTATATTTTTCGTATACATACATACCTATAATAAAGTTTAATTTATAAATTAGGCTAAGAGATTAACAACAATAATAATAAAATAGAACAAGTATAACAGCATACTGTAATAAAAGTTATGTGAATATGGTCTCTTTGTCCCTTGCCATCTCTCCCTGTCTCTCTCTGAAAATATCTTATTGTACTGTACTCATCTATTTTTGGACCACCATTGATGTCTGGTAACTGAAACCACAGAAAGGGAAATTATGGTTAATAGGGGCTACTGTATTTAAAAAAAAAAAATCTCAGATTAATAATCTAAACTTTTACCTTAAGGAAAAAGAAAGAAAAGAGCAATTTAAACCCAAAGCAAAAAAAAGGGGAATATGGATTTTAGAGAGGCAATAAATAAAATTGAGAATAGAACATAAACAGAAAAAAATTAATGAAAACCAAAGATTTTTAAACAAACTCAGCAAAATTAACAAACTTCTATTTAGCCTTACCAAGAAAAAAGAGGGGAGATGCAAAGTATAAAAACCACAAATGAACAAGGAGTCTCACTATCAGTTTTACAAAATATGAAGGATTATAGGGGAATTCTATGAATAATTATATGCCAATAAATTAAATAATGTAGATAAAATGGATAAATTTCTATAAAGACACAAATTATTAAAACACTTAGAAAAAATAAAAAAATCTGAATAGGCCTATAGAAGATGAGAGATTTAATTATTAATCAAAAACCTTCCCACAAAGAAAAGCCCAGGGGCAGATGCTTTCACTACTGAGTTCTGCCAACTTCCCAACTCATTATATGAGGCTGTATTATCCTGAAACCAAAACCAGACAAAGATAGAATAAAAAAAGAAATCTTCACACCAATATCACTACGAATAAAGTCACCAAAATCCCCAAGAAAATACCTACAAACTGAGTCTAGCAATACATTAAAAGGATTATACACCACAATCAAATGGGATATTTTCTGGGAATGCAAAGTTGGTTTTACTTACAAAAAAAAAATCCTTGTATTGCACCATATTATATTATAAAGGGCAAAAACATGATTATATCAATAGGCCCAGGAAAAGTATTTTGCAAAATTCAATAAGTTTCATGATTAAAACCCTCAATAAATTCAGAAAAGAAAGTAACTTTCTCAACTTTAAAAAGGACTTCTTTAAAAAATCCATAGCCCACATCATAAGAAATAGTTAAAGACTAAATGCTTTCTCCCAATGATCAGGAAAAAGACAAAGATGCCTGCTCTTGCACTTTTATTCAATATTGTAATGGGGGTTCTAGGTAGGGAAATTTGGGGGAAAAAATAAAAGTTAAGTGTTCTTTATTCAAAAATGTTTAAGACAAGAAAAGTTTTAGATTTTGTAATTTTTTTGAATTTTGGAATATTTGCATAAATATAATGCAGCATCTTGAGATTGGGACCCAAGCCTAAACATGACCTTCATTTATGTCTTATGTACACCTTATACACAGAGCCTGAAAATAATTTTACATAACATTGTAAATAATTTTTTGTTCATGAAACAAAGTTTGTGTACATTGAATCAACAGACAGCAAAGGTGTTACCATCACAATTACCATGTGAACAATCTATATTTGTTTTGTGTAACCATCATTCATGACTCTGAGTTTATATGCTACTAATAAGCAATCATATTCTTACACTTATTCATACATAAGGACTTAACAGTAAAAATATGACATATCATTAATCTAGTGAAAAAATAAAATGTTCAGAGAAACAAAACAGCACGTAGTATCACCAGACTATCTGTATTAGCTGTTAAACAATAGCAACAAAAATAATGGCAGATTTTCTGCCTCCACCTACAATACTATATTTTGATTGAAAGGTTACTGTACACTGCACTTTTTTTAAGTGAGAAAAAACATTAGAAGCAGTTGAGGAACCAGGAAGTAGGTCCTCTAGGGATGAAGAAGTCTTCTACTGGATGGCTTTTTTAAACGTTTCCTCCAGAGTCATTGTCTCATTCACATTTTTGTCTTAGAAATCTCTTTGATTTTATAAACTGACATGATTTCTTGTTCTGGTATGAATGCATGATTCAACAAGACCATCACACCTTATCACAGTGTTTTCTGTAGGTGTTTCCTTTTCTGCAATGTTGGCAACATCACATTCATTGGCACTGTTATCACAATCACCTTGATTCAGAACCATTTCAGCTTTGTCACCACTGGTCAATGAATGAACAACTGGAGCCTCATTGTTAAAACTTCTTTGATATCCACTTTTTCCAGATTACTGATGGACTCTGAAAGTATACTTTTTGCATACATAAGGAAGCCAGAGATCATTTTTTTCTCATTTGACTTATGGAATTCTTCAAATTTACCACATTGCTCATCATCATCACTGAACATAGTTACAGGTACATTCAGATATGTCTTTAGTCACTGTGTTCCAAGAATTGACAACAGCATGTACAGCATCTTTCATGCTAAACTCCTTTTGAAAACCTTCCACACCCACACCTCTGTTCATTGCTACTAGCATGTTATTCAAGGGAGGGTTTTTATATTTGTTCTTCATTGATCTAAGGATACCTTAAGGCTGAATTAATGAAGTTAAATTTGGGGGAAAGTGCATGGCAAAAACATTATTTTTATGAGAAAATCATCTAAAGAATGAGCAGAACAGCTCTCAAAAAATAACAAAATCTTACAGTCATCATCCAGTCCAGCTTCCCTACAAAAAGCATGAGCAACTGGTATAAACGTTTGTGAAATCAATCAAAAAAGATGTCCCTGATAATCTATGCCTTTTTATTAGGCTAATAATGGACTGATAAGAAATTCACTCCTTGAAAACAGCAAGGACATAAGCTTTTGCCTATTATAGCAAGTTTATACTTATGTACACCTATTGCATTAGCACATTCTAGCACAATTATTCTAACCTTTGAAGCCTTAATTCCTTTAGGGGCTATTTTGTCAGCTGTAGTTGGTATCTTTCTGGAGCAATAACATCAAAACAGTGATGTTTAATCAGCATGATGGACTTGCTCTGGCATCAGATTTTTATCTAATTTTTTTGCAATGACATTGGCAGTGAAGTCAATGAGTTTCTTGGCTGCTGCTTCATGATAGCAGATGCTTTATCTCCATAAATCTTTCAAAATTTAATGTCATGTCTTTTCTGAAATTTCTGCAACCAGCCTGTTAAATATTTACAATTCCCTTCAATTTTCAGTCCATCATGATATGTCTTTGCTTGTTTCGTAATTAGCATACCTTTAAGTGATACATGTTCACTGCTATGATGACAGATCCACACTTTCAATACACAATTGAGATCTTCGTTTTTAGTGTTATGCAATATTTTTCTATTTTTCATTAGCTTCTCTTCATCACTTTCATCATAGAACTTCAATAGTTCATCCCTCTCTTTCTTCAGGTCATATACAGTGGTCATTTCAATGTCATAGTCATCTGTAAGACATTTCACACTTACGTCAATGACAAGTTTCTTCATAAACTGTAGATTCTTCATTTTTCTGTGCTATAGATAAACACAACTGTTTCCTTTTTCTTATTACTATTACGTATAGGTAACAAAGGGATATATGTAGGTCTTTTTGACACTTCCAATAATATATTTACAACACAGAGCAGAAAATAAGCAGAAAACCACAGTGAGAAATGCACATATGTCTTAGCCCTGTATGGGGCACCATGGGGAACATGCTCTTGGCATGTTTGGCCTGCACACATTCCATTTATTACCCTTTGTGGGTGTGTTTGCATGGTGGAATCTGGGAATGTATGAAAAAGATGTATCAGAACTCGAGGGGGCTTGGAGTGTCCTTTTTCCCTGGGTAATGCTGAATAAACTGTGTGTTGTGCATCTGCATTTTGACTGTGACCAGTCACATGTGGTCAGGTATGGATTTTTTCACTTGTGGCATAATGTTGGTGCTCAAAAAATTTCAGAGTTTGGAGCATTTTAGATTCTGAATTTTCATGTTAGGGATGCTCAATTTGTAAGAGGTAATCACATTCGAAAGAAAGAAGCATAACTATTTCTATTCGTAGGTGACATGTTCTTGTATATAAAAAAATTGTAATCCACAAAAAATTACTGCTAGATGAACAAAAAAACACTATTAAAACTAATAAACAAGTTCAGCAAAATGACAGGATAGAAGACCAATGCACAAAAATTAATCTTATTTCTGTAATGTCACAATAAAATTTCTAAAAATTAAATGAAGAAAGCAATTTCATTTATAATACTACTAAAAGAATTTTTAAAAAACTTAAGAATAAATTTAGCAAAAGAAGTCCAAACTAGTACAATGAAAACTATAAAACATCATTGATATAAACTAAAGAAGATCTAAATATATGGAAAAACTTCTTAAATATATTCATGAATCAGAGATTTAATATTATTGATAGCAACTGTCTCAGTTCAGTTTGTTTGGGAAGTTATAACAAAATACCATTACTGAATAGCTTATAAGGAACAGAAATTAATTTCATACAGTTCTGGAGGCTGGGAAGTCCAATATCAAGATGTCAGGAGATTTAGCGTTTTGTGAGGCCTTATTTCCTGATTCATAGATTCCAACTTTTCCCTGTGTCCTCACAGGGTGGAAGCAACAAACAAGCTCCCTCAGACTCTTTTTAAAAGGGCATTAATCCCAATTGTGAGGGTGGAAACCCATGTTCTAATCACCTCCCCAAATGCCCCACCTCCTATTACCTTTGCATTTGGGATTAGATTTTGACATATGAATTTGGGGGTAAAGCAAACATTCATACCATAGAACCGATGCTTCCAAATCTGATCTACAAATTCAACACATTCCCTATTAAAATCCCAATAGCCTTTCCTCCAAGAAATTGACAAATTGACTCTAAAATTTATATGAGATTTTAAGAAACCCAGAATAGTCAAACTAAATAATCTTGAACAGGAAAATTTAGAAGACTCACATTTCCCTACTTAAAAATTTACCACAAAGCTATAATAGTGAACATATTGTGGACTCTGTGTAACAACAGACATACAGACCAAAGAAATGAAATTCAGTGTCCAAAAAATAGAAACATATCCTCAAAAAAACTTCTACATGAATGTTTGTAGCAGTAGCATTATTTAAAATAGTTAAAAAGTGGAAAAAAACAAAATACCCATCAACTGATAAATAAATAAACAAAAGTTATTTTCCATACAATGGAATATTATTATTCCATAACGGAAAAGAATGACTGATACATGCTAGGATGTAAATGAACTTGAAAACATCATGCTAAATGAATGAAGCTATTCATAAAAGACCATATATTGGTATGATTCCATTTATATGAAAGGTTCTGAATAAACAAAACCATAGAGAAAGAAAGTAGATTAGTGACTTTGTGGGGGAGAAGGGTGAGGTATGGAATTAAAAAATGAAGATTAACTACAAATTGCTTGAGCTTTACTTTTTGGATGGTAAAAATGTTCTAAAATTAGATAATGGTAGGGTTTGCACTGTATTGTGCACTTCAAAATGTTGAATTTTATGGCATGTGAATTATATCTGAATAAATTGCATGTACGTGAATTATATCTGAATAAAACTCTTTTATTTATATATTTTATTAATGGAAAATCATATAGCTTACATTTGAACACAAGCCTATATGATTCTAAAGTCTTCCAGATTCACAACACCAAATCATCTTAATAGGCTTACAAGAAAAATACAAAATCCGCTGATATTTTTGTCAGCACCAAATAATTTATTACATAAAAGTATTCACAGCATTTATGCATATACATCCAAACTCATCAACAGCTATTATATTTGACACATAGCCATTTTCCAAGTAATGATATTGGAAATGGGAGATAAATAGAGTAAAGGAGAAAAGAAGAAAACCAGCACTGTAAGAAAAATCTTTCCTTGTTTTCTATATCAGGCAATTCTCAAAGTATAGCAATATATTACAAATGCTACTCTGGTATCCTAATTCAATAAAGTTTCTCATGAAATGCCTTAGGTATACCTAGCTCAGACCAGCAAAATTTGAAATACAGATAAATTCTTTGAAACAAATATATTTCTTGATTTGATAAGCATTTTTATCAGATATTTCAAGCATTGATGACTTTTTTTTTTTTTTTTTGAGACAGAGTTTCACTCTCTTGCCTGGGGCGAGTGCTGTGGCATCAGCCTAGCTCACAGCAACCTCAAACTCCTGGGCTCGATCAATCCTACTGTCTCAGCCTCCCGAGTAGCTGGGACTACAGGCATGTGCCACCATGCCCGGCTGCATTGATGACATTTTAAGGAATAATTTATTTCTTTCTCACTTCAATATTTCTCAATCCATCTTTTTACCTTCTTTTGTCTCTTGTACATGCACACGTACACATAGATAGTGGAAGGCAACTTTATAATTTTGAAAGTTATAATTATTAGGAAAAGTTACAGAAATTATATAAATGAATGGTTGAAGTTGGTATTTGATAAGACTTACCAAATTAGAAAAAAAGTAAAAAAGTAATCATCATAAACTTTTACTGGATTACAGGAAATAAATAAAAGGATGAAAAATGCCAGAGGTTAGTATATTGATATTTCAATATATAACAGCAATCTCTTTTGGATAAAAACTTAATGAACATGTTTAGCTGTAAGATTAGAACTCTAAAATGAACAGATGTAATAGCATTCTTTGCCAACTTTATCTTCAGTACATTTTTTGACAAAGTGTTTAATAGAACAGTTATCAAAAAATTCCATTACTGTATCTTCTTTTGAAAATCATCTGTTAATGTCTTTTGCCACAGTTTATGGTGTTTTTGATTTTTTTCTTGGTGATTTGCTGAAGTTCTTTGTAGATTCCGGTTATTAGCCCTTTATCAAATGTGTAACTTGCAAATATTTTCTCCCATTCTGTAGGTTGTCTATTTACAATATTGATTGTTTCCTTGGATATGCAGAAGATTTTTAATTTAATCAAATGCCATTTATTAATTTCCATTGTTGTCACAAGTGCCTTTGGGTTCTTCTGTACAAATTCTTAGCTAGGACTATAGTTAGAAGAGGTTTTTTCCAAAATTTTCTTCTAGAATTCTTATGGTCTCATGCCTTAGGTTTAACTTTGTTATCTATCTTCCAGTAATTTTTGTGACTAGTGAGAGATTAGGATCCTGTTTAAATCTTATACATATGGCTATCTAATTTTACCAGCACCATTTATTGAATAGGGATTCTTTCCCCCAGTGTATGCTGTTGTCTGCTTTGATCAGATGGCAATATGAGGATGATTTCATATCTGGATTCTCTGTTCTGATCCATTGGCCTATGTCTCTGTTTTTATATCAGTACCATGCTATTTTGGTTATTATAGCCCTGTAGTATAGCTGGTAAAATGATGCCTCCTGATTTGTTCCTTTTGCTTAATGTTGCTTTGGCCATTTGGGCTCTTTTCTCATTCCACATGAAACACAGAATTATTATTTCTAGATCTGCAAAAAATGACACAGGTATTTTAATGGGGATTGCATTGAATCTGTAAATCACTTTGGGCAGTATAGACATTTTAACAATGTTGATTTTGCCAATTCATGAGCATGACATGTTTTTCCATTTGTTTACAACCTCTGCAATTTCCTTCCTCAGTGAGTCCTAGTTCTCCTTTTAGAGGTTTTTCACCTCCTTGGTTATATATCTTCTTAGGTATTTTATTTTTTGTTACTATTGTGAAAAGTATTGAGTCTTTGATTTGATTCTCTACTTGACTGTAGTTGGTGTATAGAAATGCTACTGATTTGTGTACATTGATTTGGAGACTTCATTAAATTTATTTATCAACTCTAGGAGTCTTTGGGAAAAATCTTGGAGATTTTCTCGATACAAGATCATATCATCAGCAAAGAGCCATAGTTTGACATCTTCTCCCTCTATGTGGATACTCTTGATTTTATTCTCTTGCTTGATTGCTCTGGCTAGGGATTCCAATATTATGCTAAATAGAAGTAGTGACAGTGGGACACCTTGTCTAGTTCCAGTTCTAAGTGGGAATACTTTCAGTTTTTCCCCATTCTGTATGATGTTGTCTTTGGGTTTGTCATATATGGCTTGAATCATTTTTAGGTAAGTCCCATCTATGCTATTTTGTTAAGCACTCTCATCACAAAATGGTTCTGAATTTTGTCAAATGCTTTTTATGCATATATTGAGATTATCATAAGGTCTTTGTCTTACTTCTGATTATGTGTTCAATCACATTTATGGATTTACATATGTTGAAACATCTTTAAATTCCTGGGATGAAGCCCACTTGGTTGTGGTAGGTTATTTTATTTTTCATTTTTTGAGGTACAGCTGAATTCAGTTTGCTAGGATATTATTGAGAATTTTTGCCTCTATATTCATAAAGGATATTAGTCTGTAGTTTTCTTTTTTTGTAGTGTCCTTTCCTGGCATTGGTATCAAGGTGCTACTGGCTTCATAGAATGAGTTGATGAGGATTCCCTCATTTTCAATGTTATGAAACAATTTCTGCGTATGAGTACCAATTTTTCTTTGTAGATCTGGTAAAATTTGGCTGTGAAACCATCTTGTCTTGGACTTTTTTGGTTAGAAGATTTTTTATTGGTGGTCAATGTCATTACTCAATATTAGTCTGTTCAGGACTTGTATTTCTTACTGATTGAGCCTAGGAAGTTTGTGTGTTTCCAAGAATTTTTCTATTTTCTCAATATTTTCAAGTTTATATGCATAAAGATTTGTATCATATTCAGAAATGGTATTTTATATTTCTGCGGTATCATGATATCTTATTTTTAACTTTTGATTGAACTTATTAGGGTACTTTCTTTTCTGTTTCTGATTAATCTAGCCAGAGGCCTATTGATTTTGTTTACCTTTTCAAAGAACCAATTTTTGTTTTATTAATCATCTGTATGGTTCTTTTGTTATTGATTTCATTTAATTCTGCTCTGATTTTAGTTATTTCTCTTCTGTTGTTGTGTTTGGGATTGGTTTGCTCTTTCTTTCCTAATACCCTGCAAAGATTCATTAGATTGTCAATTCATGATCTTGATGTATTTTTGATGCACACATTTAAGGCCACGAATTTTCCTCTTAGGACAGCTTTTGCCAAATACCACAGATTTTGATAATTTGTGTCTTTTTGTCATTTAGTATGAGGAATCTTTGGATGTCCATCTTAATTCCTCCTTGACCCAATAATTGTTCAGCAATAGGTATTTTAATTGCCATGACTTTGTATAGAGTTGAGTGATTCTCTTGGAATTTATTTCTAATTTTATTCCACTGTGGTCTGAGAAACTACATGGTATAATTTCTATTTTTAAAAAATTTGTTGAGCCATGTTTGGTGGTGTAAAATATGATCAAGCATATACAATGTTCCATGTGCTGATGAGAAGAACATATATTCAGTAGCTTCAGAGTAGAATGTTCTGTGAATGTCTGTTAGGCCCATTTGTTCTTGAGCTCCATTTAATTCCAGTGTTTCTTTGTTTATTTTCTGCTTGGAGGATCTGTCCAGTTCTGTCACTGGAGTGTTGAAGGTTGTAGATATTATGATGCTGCTGTTTATCACTTTATTTAGATCTAGTATGATTTGCTTTGTGAATCTTGATGCACCTGTGTTAGGTGCATAAATATTTAGGATTGTTATGTCTTCTTGTTGAATTGCTCCCTTTACCATAATATAATTACCATCTTTATCTTTCTTTGCTAGTTTTGCTTTGAAATCTGTGTTATCTGATATGACAATGATTATACCAGCTTTCTTTTTGTTTCTATTTGCATGGAATATTGCTTCCATGCCTTCATATTGAGTCTGAATGAGTCCTTGAGGGTTTGATGTGTTTCCTGGATATAACCGATACTTGACTTATATTTTTTTATGTATTCAGTCAGCCTATGTCTCTTGAGTAGGGAATCCAAGCCAATCACATTTATTGAAAGAATTGATAAGTGGGGTAGATTTCTGTTCATCCTGTTGAGTAGAACCATATCACTATTTTTTTACCTGATCAGCCATTATGATGTGTGGGCTCTGAGCTTTAGCTTTTGGGTGAGTTTAAACAGGTGGGTGTCTATGGTGCTGACCAATGTATATTGCAGATCTGAGTACTTCCCAAAGAGCAGGTCTGGTCTCAACAAATTCCCTTAGAGTTTGCTTATCTGAGACAGTCTTTA
Organism: Indri indri; assembly: GCA_004363605.1. Taxonomy (NCBI): domain Eukaryota; kingdom Metazoa; phylum Chordata; class Mammalia; order Primates; family Indriidae; genus Indri; species Indri indri. The sequence goes on along the minus strand of RJWJ010000774.1, from coordinate 128,158 downwards.
TTTCTTCATCATAAAAGAAATTTAGTTTTGCAGGGTACAAAAGTCTAGGCTGGCCATTATTTTGTTTGAGAAGACTGATAATGTGGCCCAAATGCCTTCTGGCTTATAAGGTCTCAGTTGAGAAATCTGCTGTTAGTCTGATGGGTTTTCCTTTGTAAGTTACCTGATATTTTTACCTTATGGTTCATAGGAGTTCCTCCTTTATGTTAACTTTGGACAGTCTGATGATTATGTGTCATGGTGATAGCCTCTTTGTGATGAATCTCCTAGGAGTCCATTGAGCTTCTTCTGCCTGGATATCTAAATTTCTATCAAGACCAGGGAAGTTTTCCTTAATTATTCCATCAAACAGGTTTTCCAACCCTTGTGCATTGTCTCCTTCACCCTCACGGATGCCTGTGATTCTTGTGTTAGGCCTCTTTACATAATCCCATATTGCTTATAGCCTTTGTTCCTCTTATTTCTCTGTTCTTTGTCCTTGACTGACTTGTTTAATTCAAAGTTGTTGTCTTCAGGCTCTCATCTGCCTGATCTAGCCTATTAAATCTTTCCACTGTGTTTTGTATTTCTTTGAATGAATTTTTAATTTCCAGAAGTTCTGTTTGATTTTTTTTAAAAACTAATTTCTTTAGTAAATTTTTCATTCATTTCTTGTATTATTTTTGTGGTTTCTTTGTGTTGGGTTCCTTTTCTCTTATATTGTGTTGAGCTCCCTTATATTCCATATTTGAAATTATCAGTCATTTTGATATGTTATTATTATTATTATTTTGGTGGGTATCCTCTGATAATAAATTATTGTTTTCTTTTAGGGGTGTCCTTTCACTCAGAGTTTTCATATTTCCAGAGTTCTTTTACTGATTCCTCTCATATGGCCTCTCAATTAAGGCCTGAGGGGTACTAGGCCTGGCCTGTGCCTGTTTCTGGGTCCCCCAAGACCAATCCCTGATCATGCCAGGTAGAGGAATGCTAGTCTTAAGTTGCCTATGTGGTGTTCTAGGAGTTCTGTGTTTTAGAAACCTCTTGGGTTATCTCTAATCTGCTGCTTTCACCTTTTCTCAATAGCGTGAAACGAATTATGTCCCACAACTTAACCTCCAATATAGTAGGCGGTGCTTGATAGCACAAATCACCCTCTCCCTATCTGCTTGAGTTGGAAGGCATTATGATTAGCTATAAAGTTGTCCCCTCTGTTATTTGTTGATGTTTGTATGGAAGAGCCAGCTGCTGAGATGTTCTTTTGTGCCCGTGGTAAGCTCTGGTTCCCCAGGTGGGGAACATGAATGCCCCAAGCTTTAGGAGGGAACCTGTCGCTCCCAGCAGGTTATTTGATCTTATTTCCACTGAGGTGGGGGGAAGAGCAAGACAGACTGTGGTCAGATTGTGAGAGCCTAAAAGGCTTTGCAAAGCCTTGTTGGGGCTCAGAGTTTGCTTTTATGGCCACTAGGGGAAGCTGTGGTATGAGGTTCAGGGCAAACTCTCTAAACTCTTGAGGGAGGGGTCTAAACACTTGAGTGCTAATGGCCAATAAACTTATAAAAAATGCTCAATGTCTCTACTCATCAGGAAAATGCAAATCAAAACCACAATGGGGTATCACCTAATTCCTTCGAGAATGGCTTTTATCAAAAAGTCCCAAAATAACGGGCTCTGGTGTGGATGCAGAGAAAAAGGAACACTTATACACTGTTGGTGGGACTGCAAACCAGTGCAACCTCTATGGAAAGTAGTATGGAGATACCTCCCAGAACTAAAAGCAGACCTACCATTTGATCCAGCAATCCCACTATTAGGTATTTATCCAAGGGGAAAAAACATCATTTTATCGAAAACACACCTATACTCAAGTGTTTATTGCAGCGCAATTCACAATTGCAAAGATGTGAATCAACACAAGTGCCCATCAATATATGAGTGGATTAACAATATGTGGTATATGTATACCATAGAGTACTACTCAAACATTAAAAATGGTAAACTGAGACCTTTTGTTACAACCTGGATTGAACTGGAGACCATTCGTCTAAGTGAAGTATCACAAGAATGGAAAAACAAACACCACATGTACTAAATACTAAATTGAGACTTATTCATTAACACTTATGTGCACATATGTAGGTAAAACTCAATGGAAATCAAGCGGGGGGCAGCGGGGAAAAGGGGATGGGAGAAATCACCTAACAGGTACGATGCATACTGTCTCATCATGGGCACACTTATAATTTTGACTCAAATTGTTCAAAAGCAATTCATTTAGCCAAGACATTTGTACACCCATAATAATCTGAAATTAAAAAAAAAAAAAGACAGGGAAGATATTGCTGTCTACAAGCCAAGGAAAAAGCCTCAGAAGAAATCAACCCTGTCAATACCTTGATCTTAGACTTCTAGCCTCCCAAATTTAAGAAAATAAATTTAACTTACTCAAAAAAAAAAAATGCTGCTCAATTTAAAATTAAAACTAAAATATAAGACTGAACCTTATTCTATCTTCAGAAAATATCCCATTCAAATACTTAGCTCTCTTCTCAAAATTATCTAGACTGGATATAGTGGCTTATGCCTGCAACCTCAGCACATTTGGAGGCCAAGGCAGGAGGATAAATTGATGCCAGGAGTTTGAGACTAGCCTTGATATCATAGCGAGACCCTCATATCTGTAAAAAAATTAAAAAGTTAGCCAGGCATCATGGCATACCCCTGTAGTCCTAGCTACTCAAGAATCTGAGGAAGAAGGGTCACTTGTGTCCAGGAGTTTTAGGTTATACTGAGCCATGATTGTGTCGCTGTACTCCAGTCTGGGCAACAGAGTAAGACCTCTTCTCTAAATTTTTTTTAAAAAGACCTATATGTCTCAAACTACTGACTTCTCATTCATAAGGAGACTATCTGAGGAGACGAATGTTCACACATGGTGTCTAGAAGCAAATATTTTTCATTTTAATAAGAAGCAAATAACATCAGAAAATTTTGAGTACTCAGGGAGGCAAAAAAATAAGCCATTTATAAGACATCACACAGTGTAACACCCCAGAACAGGTAAAATAGAAGCTAATATGCTCCTCAATTAACTTATAAATGCAATAATTTGGAGATCTTGAACTAAATCCCTTAGTTGAAGATAGTTGTACATATAATCATCTTCAAACTTGCTTCAGATTTTGGTACACATTGAAAACATTTGATCAATAATTTATTGAGGAAATGTATGACTACAAGCTCTGCCCAAGAAAATTTTTTTCATTTTTTTAATAAATTATCCACTTTCCAAATTACAGAACTTTCCAATCATTCATGTTTCATTTTGTGAGTTTTAGTAAGCTTTGATGCATTTTTGTTTATTAAAATTAAAATAAGCTAAAACATAACTTAATAAGTGAGGTGTTATAATTACTTTTATGGCAAATATATGTACAAAGCTTAATAACTATATTTATCCTAAAACAACGTTAGCAACACTATTATCCTTGCAAGTATTGCAATTGAACTGCAAACTAGTTCCAATGTATAAGACAAAAGCACAAAAACAGTATTTTAAAACATTCTCTAGACCTTGGAAGTAGATTATATATCTTTGATCCAACAAGCCAGCAAGATTTGAAGAGGTATATTGGGTCATTGGGAAAACAGATGGTATCTGGAGAGACCATATATAGAAAGGGAAATAATCCTCGATTGTCAAATGGCCTTTATTTAATCTTGAGTATACCTTTTCTTGTGGAGCTTATTTAATTCCACTTTAAAAAATCAACTTCATAGAATTTTGCTTAAATGATACCAGGTGAAATATTGGTAATGATAGCCCACAAAACACTCAACCACAAAGGAAATTGTTTGCCCAGGGGTAAAAATGTTAACAGCCTGACTCTATATTATATACTCTTCAATAAAAATTTAGACTTTTCCAAGGATAAAATTGTTTCTTACATGGAAGTTTTATGTGTAAGTCTTTAGGGCAATCTGTTTTTATTTTCCTTCACCATATTTAAAAAAAGGGAAAAATTTGACCAATTAAATTGTTATTAAAATGCAAATGGTTTTGTTATGGGTTCATACTTTTTCCAGACAGAAAAAAATACATTATATAAAATCACTAAGTTTAAATTTTAGTATATGTCTTACTGTGAAACCAACTAAAAAATTCACTTTGACTCCATATCTGAATATTTCCCTTCCCTCCTTACAATGTTGCCTCCAGAAAACTAATACATCGGATTCAGCTACCAGTAATCATTGTCTCACAGGCTTTTTTAACATGGCACATATAAAGAATACCAAGCAAAGCAGGTTGATGTCAATGGAGATATTTAGTCTAACATCTCTATATTATTTACAAATATAATAAAATTTAGAATAGTAAATATTTATGTAGATAACACCTACAATAGAAAAACCAGTGAGATCTTTACTTAGATGATTCAGTCTAAAGAAATATTTTATCACAAGAAAAACTATTTCATGAAACATCTTTAAGGTAAATTTTTTCATCAATTTTAACTCTCCACTCTACTGTGCCCTTTAGAACTATGATTGCATTCACCTTCTAAATTTCACACCATATATTTTATCCATTGTGTTGCTTCATGAGATAATCACTGTGGATATAGACAGAAAGAAATGCTTATAAACCATTGGTGAGACTGCAAATTAGTACAACCTCTACAGAAAACAGTACAGAGATTCCTCAAAGAAATAAATGCAGACCTACAATTTGAGCAATCCCACATCTGGATATTTATCCAAAGGAAAAGAAATATCTTTATGAAAAAAAAACCCTGCACTCAAAAGTTTATCACAACACAATTCACAATTGCAAAGATGTAGACTCAACATAAGTGAGTCTCAACATAAGTGAATTCATTCATGAGTGAAATATGAAAATGCAGTCTGTGTATATGTGTGTACATACACACACACACACACACACACACACACACACATACAGCATGGAGTACTACTTAGCCATAAGAGGAATGAAATAATGTCATTTGCAGCAACTTGAATGGAACTGGAGAACATTATCTTAAGTGAAATAACTCAAGACTGGAAAAACAACAACCACATGCTCTCACTAATAATTGTAAGCTAAATGATGGGTACACATGGGCACAAAGCAATATAAGGGACATAAGAAACCAAGAAAGGGAAAAGTGGGAGGGGCATGAGTGATAAATCTTACCTATTGGGTACGATGATGATGATGGACCCACCAAAAGCCCTAACTTAAGCTTTATACAAGTTCATCAATGCAACAAAAACACTTTTACTTCCTTAATATTTTGAAATTAAAACAACAACAACAACAAAAACAAAAAAATGTCAGGAGCTATTGTGATTGTTACTGTGACTGAGGCATTTTTCTCAATTGCTGTCAATATCCTCATAGTATAAAAATTCTCAAAAGTCACTCATAGAGTTAAATTAGTAAGCAGCATTGAACTTAACCAATTTAATACACATGTCAATGCAATAATCTTCTTAATTTTTTAATTTATTTTTTGGCCTAGGAAACACTATTATTTAGCTCAATGTGTTTTTGAAATTGAACTAAAGTTCTTCTGATTATATAGAACCACTTTGGGTGACTGAATGTGGGAGTGCTATTACAGGGAAGGGAGCAAGTTAATTTATGATCATTTGGTGCTATAATCTTATAGCCTTTAATTCTGAGCAGTTCCTCTTTTGTCTACTTTTTAAAATAAATGTTTATACATGATTTCCTTCAAATATTGTTTTCCAAATCCAAATTAATTTTTTTTTTTATCTCAGTGTATTATGGGGGTTGAAATGTTTAGGTTACGTATATTGTCTTTTCTCCCCAAGTCAGAGCTTCAAACATGTCCATTCTCCAGATGATGGAAATTGCATCCATTAAGTGTAAATACATGCATCTCCTCCTTCCCCCTCCCACCTGCTGTACACCCAATGAATGATACTACTCTATGTGCACTTAAGTGTGGGTCAGTAAAATCATTTAACATCAATTTGATGGTGAGTACATATGGTTCTTGTTTTTCCATTCTTGTGATACTTCACTTGTAAGAATGGGCTCCAGCTTTATCCAGGATAATACAAGAGGTGCTAGATCACCATTGTTATTTGTGCCTGAGAAGAACTCCATGGTATACATGTACCACATTTTATTAACCCACTCATGTATTGATGGACACTTGTGTATTTTCCACATCTTTGCAATTGTGAATTGTGCTGCTATAAACATTCGAGTCTGGATGTCTTTTTCATAGAATTTTTTTTTTCCTTTGGGTAGATGCCCAGTAATGGGATTGCTGGATCAAATGGTAGTTCTACTTGTAGCTCTTTGAGGTATTTCTATATTAGTTTCCGAAGAGGACAGAGGTTGTACTAGTTTGCAGTCCCACCAGTAGTGTATGAGTGTTCCTATCTCTCCACATCCACGCCAACATTTACTGTTTGGGACTTTTTGATAAAGGCCATTCTCACTGGTGATAAATGATATCTCACTGTGGTTTTGATTTGCATTTCCCTGATGATTAGAGGTGTTGAGCATTTTTTCATATGTTTCTTGGTCATTAGTCTATCTTCTTTTGAAAACTTTCTGTTCCTTTCTTTTGCCCACTTTTTGATAGGGTTGTTCGATTTTTTCTTGCTGATTTTCCTGAGGTCTATATAGATTCTAATTATCAGCCCTTTACCCGATGTGTGCATGCAAATATTTTCTCCCATTCTGTAGGTTGTCTTTTTCCTCTCATGATAGTTTCCTCGGCTGTGCAGAAGCTTTTTAATTTGATAAGGTCCCATTCATTTGTTTTTGTTGTTGCTGTGGTTGCCTTTGGGGTCTTCTTCATAAATTCTTTGCCTAGGCCAACGTCTGTAAGAGTTTTTACCAACATTTTCTTCTAAAATTCTTATAGTTTCAAGCCTTCTGTTTAAGTCTGTTATCCACCGTCAGTTGACTTTTTTGAGAGGTGAGAGGTGCAGATACTGTTTCAGTCTTCTACATGTGGCTATCCAATTTTCCAAGCACTTTTTATTGAATAAGGATTATTTTCCCCAGTGTATGTTTTTGTCTGCTTTGTCAAAGACTAGATGGCTATATCAGGACGGTTTTATATCTGGGTTCTCTGTTTTGTTCCATTCGTCCTGTTTCTGTTCTTGTGCCAGCACCATGCTGTTTTAGTTACTATAGCCTTGTAGTGTAGCTTAAAGTCCACTAAATTAATGCCCCCATTTTGTTCTTTTTGCTTAAGATTGATTTTGCTATACAGGGTCTAAAATTTAAAAGTTCAGATAGTGGAGAACACACATCAGTTATAGTATCATTTTATTATGTTATATACGTTAACTCAATGCAACTAAATAGCATATTTTAAGAGTTAATTTGAAATGATTTTACTCTAAATTTGGATTCATTTATTTTAGAATTGTATCCTTTATTTATAGTCAACTTTGAAATAATAATTCCAATGCCAATTGAAACATGAGTCAATTGGGTTATTCAATATGAATCCAAAATTATAGTGAAGAACAAGAATTTTTTTTTTTTTTTTGACAACTTCTCACTGACAGTTTGCTAAATTAGGACAAGCCTACGGACATAGACAATATTTCTGTCTTTTTAGGTGGAAAATAGTAAGGCTGATGAACTGATACTTGAACTTCAAACTGTGTAAATGAAATGCAGGGAAGAGTTAGGCAATAAAGAGAATTAAGAAAAATTAAATATGAATTAATGTGATCTCATGTAGTAACTTTTTTTATGACAAAAATTTTTAAAACTATATATTTTAGGCTTTGAACCAAAGAATCATTTATATCATGTCTTTTTTTTTATGTTTCACTCATTCTTGTCAGTAACTTTTTTGAAAAGTCACAATGGCAAAAGATGGAACTGTTACTCTAGAGCAAAATCTTAAAACCATGTGATATTCATGGTGCATATTAAAGTAATGATATAACTGTAGTTCAAATAAAAGAAAGGTAGTCAATATTTTAAAACATTAAATATTAGGTCAAATTAATTTTTCTGTGTTTCAGGAGAAAAATTAAGGACAGTTTAACGAATCTGTGAGTTGAGACTTGTGAATACCTATTGATTTGCTACAAAAGCATTTTTGAATTTTATGCTTTTTAAATTTATTTATTTATTTTCTATTTTTTTAAATTTCAGAATATTATGGGGGTACAAACATTTTGGTAACATATATTGCCTTTGCATCTCCCAAGCCAGAGCCACAAGCATGCCATCCTCTATACAGTTCAGTCCTCAACCATTAGTTGTTAGTTTACCCATTTTCAAATTTTAGAATCAAGAGCTATGGGGTGAAAGAGTGGTAGAAAATATGAATCTGTCTATGCAAAAAAACTCGATTTTTACCATACACAATAGATTTAGACTGATGTCATTTTTCTCTCCGGCATTAATTCATCATGTGAAAGCTATGGACTCTTTTCCCTTAAGCATGTACAGAAAATAAATATTGTTAATAAATTTCAAAGAATTCTCTCCAGGATCTGGTTTCCAAATGGCCTTATATAATGAAACTATAGTCAGGAAGGGCCAACATTCTGTTTCAGAAAACAGTGCTCCTGACCAGTGTGTTTTTTCTTCCAAAGAAGTTGGAAATCCATAGTTTTATGGAAAGCATTGTGATTTTTAAATATTGGAAACTAAAACAAACATCTGTATGAGCCAAAAAAAAAAAAAAAGTCACATCTGTGAACCTAATATATCATGAAAGTCATCAGGTTCTGACTTTCTTTAAATTCTCGTCTGTGCAGAAAAATTTTTCCTAATGGAAATTTCACCAACATGTTAAGACTAATTTTTTGGCATAGTGACCATTTGAAGAACATGAATTATTTGCTGTTTCCCTATCGGTGGCCCCAAGATTTTATAGGGGTTTGCTGCTTTTCTGAGAGAATAATTTTCAACTGCAACTATGACTAGGTTATTAAAGACTTAAAACACAAGGCTGGCCTTCTTTCTTTTCATTCTTTCTTTCTTTGTTCTTTGTTCTTTCTTCTTTTTTCTTCTAAGTTAAAGAAGAATAGGAATGAAAGACAAATTAGTAACAAACATAATAAGCAAAGAGTTAAAAATATGGTTACGTGATAAAGAACACTCTCAACTGCTTTTTCAAGAATAATATGGACTAATATAAAACAAACAAAAACAGACTTTCTCATATGTGGTCCTAGTCATAAATACAATTTTTAATTGCACATGACTTCTTATCTTTACCTGGAAGCAAGTGAAATGAACTGTCAATTTTGCACTTTCAAAACTGGAGATTTTAAGGATGCATCAGTGATATACTGACTAAAAATTCTTTTTTAGCCATTAGAAATAAATCTTAATCCCACTGTTTTAGTGGACATTTTTTGCACCTGTTACCAAAGTGAGAAACATTGAAATTAATCTGAAGGGCAAAATGATTAATTTAAATATATCTTTAAATTAGTTCAAATGAGAGAATTTTTTTGACAGACTTTACTTAAATTTGATCAGTTTTGACCAAGTTGGCTGCATATAAACTAGAGATGTGAAGGAGGACTTAAAATTAATGTCTTTCTATTTCTCCCTGGACTTATGTGGAGCCCAAGAAATGTAATAGAATACATTTTGTGTTTTTTTTTTAAACCTTATCTCATTGATTTGAATAGATATTTCTCCAGAGTCCTCTCATCATATATGCGCCATTGGTCAGAACTTAAAGACCATAAAAGGAAGATGAGAAAGCTCAGTTACTGAAATTTAGGCAGCTTTAGGAGTGTCCCAAATATTTTTAAACTTAAAGGTATTTCACAATGGTTATTTAAAATGGTTACTTTTTTCCTGTAGTTGGCCCTGCTTTTGGAGATTGACCCAATATATTTTAAATTATATTTTAATTTTACATTGGAAGCAATTCCTTAAAAATAGTAAAGATATTGATACGGCTTCAATGTTTTAGTCCCCTCCAAAATTAATGTTGAAATTAATCCCCTCCAAAATTCAGGTGTTTCCAATATGGTGGTATTAAGAGGCGGGGCCTTTAAGAAAAGATTAGGCCTTGAGAACTCCTTCCTAGTTAATGGATTCAGGCCCTTTTGAAAGAGGCTTTATGCAGTGTTCAGTGAGCTTGCCCTTCTGCCTTCTGCCATGTAAGGACATTGCAGAAAGGCCCTCACCAGATGCCAGCCCCAATCTTAGCCTCCAGAACTGTGTGAAATACATTCTGTTCTTTATTAATTACCCAGTCTTAGGTATTTTGTTATAACAGTCTGAACAGACTAAGACATACATATTTTTGTCATTTCAAAGATTTTAAGCTTTTCGGATCATATCGTCAGACTAAATGACATTTTTGTTTACACATGCTCTTTTGACTATTAATATTAGCTTATTAATTATACACATTATGTTGTTTTATTTGTTTTTTTAAAACAACAATATGAGGCAGAGTTTTGTTGTTGAGATATTGGTTTGTTAAATGCTATATATAATTTTACTGGGAAACTAATGATACATTATAAATAAATCATTTTAAATATTTACTTTTTTTTATCATATATTAAATGCCAAATACTTCTCACATATTGTCATTTTAAAATAAACTTTTTATTTTCAAACAATTTTAGATTTACAAAAAGCTTGTGAAGAACTTTGATGGTTCCCATAAACCTCACAAATTTCCCCCATCAGTAACAGCTTATATTAGTATAGTATATTGTGATAGCTAATGAAAAATCTGGACACATTATTATTAAATTTAATTTTTATTTATATTTTCTCAGTTTTTACTTTTTTCTGTTCCAGGATTCCATCCAGGATACCTTACTGCTTTCAGTCATTTTGTGTAACTTAGGGTCTTCTTGGCTGCGGCAGTTTCCCAGACTTTCCTTATTTTTGATGTCCTAGACAGTTTTGAGGAGTACTGGTTAAGTATTTTGTAGAATTTTCCTCTTTTGATACTTCTCTAAAATTTTTTTCATGATTAGTCGGGGGGAGGGAAACTCCAGTAGTAAAGCGCCATTTTCATCACATCATATTAAGGGTACATGCTGTCAACATGACTCATCACAATTGAGGTAATCATTGACCATCATCTAGCTAAAGCAGTGTTTATCAGCTTTATCCACTGTAAAGTTACTCTTCCCCCCCTTTGCTTACTGTACCCTGTGGAAGACAGTTGCTATGGGAGGTCCACACTTAAGAAATGGGGAGTTATGTTCCATCTTTGCAAGGATGGAGAATCTGCATAAATTATTTGGGATTATGCTGCAAGGGAGATTTGTCTGTTCTATCTAATTTATTTGTTTATTCTTTTTTTTTTTTAATTTGAGATATTATGGGGGTATAAACAACCTGGCTACATGTAATGCATTTGCCTGGCCCAAGCCAGGGCTACAGGCATGCCCCTCCCCCATACAGCATACTCCGCTTCCATTAGTTGTGGGTTTATCCCCCTGCACCTCTCTCACCTGACCAGCACCCAGTGAATATTATTATCATGTGAGTACATTAGTGTACTCACTAAAGTACTTCGAAGTACTTAATTTAGTACTTCGAAGGATGGGCTCCAGCTCTATCCAGGATAATGTGAGAGGTACTAGTTCACCATTGTTTTTTGTAGTTGAGTAGTATTCCGTGGTATACATATACCACATTTTATTCAATAATTTATTTATATCAGTATAAACACATGAATGGTTGTTGTATACTTTGGGCAATAATCCAATATTACTCTATTTTGTGGCACAAATTTTTTTCATGTTTTCTAGTGGGTACTTTCAGTTGGCTCCTATGTCCTTCCTCCTCTCCACTGTAATTGTATGTGTGTATGTTTGAACACTTCCTTACTTTCTGATGTTACAGAATGTGCCAGGTTCATTTTACGTATTTCCTGCCCTAGTCCTAACGTCAGCCATTTCTTCAAGGATGCTTTGTTTCTTTAATTGTGAAACGTTATTGGAAAGCAAGAACCGATTGTTAGTTTTGCTCTTTGCTTTTTTGGTTTGTTGGATTCTAGGACCTCTCAGCTGACAAAGCAAGGAAATATGTGTTTTGCTACTACCCACCTTGTATACACATACATGTAAATAGATCTCTATGTGACCATCTGTATCTACGTTAAGCTAAACATGAATTATACTGATATCACCAACTCTCATCCATTACTACATGAATCATTCTTGTATTATCCGCTTGTTAATTTATAATTTTTATTGACCTACCATTCTAGTTCCCACCATTTACCATTGATTTAATTATTTGTTCAGTTTATTATAAATGTATAATGGTTTTAAACTTATAAACCTATACACTCATGGAAAACAGCCTTAGCAACTAGAGTGCACTTATGTATAGTTTCTTTTGCCTTTAGTCTTATAGACAATCTCTTTACTTTCATTGTGGGTCTTTAAGCAAGTTTCTATAGACAACATATAGGTGGATCTTTTCAAATTTTTAGCAACTCTGATAAGCTCTGTCTTTAATTGGTCTATACAGAGCTTTCTCATTTAAAATACTGATATGCACTCTGGGAGGCCAAGGCGGGCGGATTGTTCTGAGCTCAGGAGTTTGAGACCAGCGTGAGCAAGAGCAAAACCCCATCTCTACCAAAAATAGAAAGAAATTAATTGGACAGCTAAAAATATATATAGAAAAAAATTAGCTGGGTATGGTGGCACATGCCTGTAGTCCCAGCTACTTGGGAGGCTGAGGCAGAAGGATTGCTTGAGCCCAGGACTTTGAGGTTGCTGTGAGCTAGGCTGATGCCACGGCACTTGCCCCAGGCAAGAGAGTGAGACTCTGTCTCAAAAAAAAAAAAAAAAAAAAAAAAGAAAAAAAAGAAAAAGAAAATACTGATATGGCTGGATTAATATGTACCATGTTGGTAAACATTTTCTATTCATTGTATTTGTTCTTTGTTTCTTTATTACTCACTTCTTGTCTGCCTTCTCCAGCTTTAATTGAGGACTTTATATAATTCCATTTGATCTCCTTTCTTAGCATAATTATACATTTAAAAAATTTTAGTGGTTGCCCTAGAGTTTATGATATACATTTTTAACTATTCTAAAGCCACCTTCAATTAGCAATATACCAATTTTCATGTAGTGCATGTACCTTATAACACAGTAGTCCCAATTCCTCCCTCCTATCCCTTGTGACATTACTGTCATTCATGTGTTCTGAGCATCTAATACATTGTTACTATTACTGTTATTGTTTTAACCTATATTTCATATCAATTAAGAATGAGAAAAAAACTGTTTTACTTTCATTTATTCCTCCTTTGATGTTCTTCTTTTCCTTTCTGTAGATCCAAGTTTCTGGCAGTTTATTGACTAATCTTTCTGCTTGAAGACATTCTTTTTTAAAATTTGTTTTTATCAGACATTAACAAATTATAATTGTGTATATTTATAGGGTTTATAGTGATACTATGATTTATGAATACAATGTGGAATAATTAAATCAAGCTAATTAACATATCCATCACCTCAAATACTTGTCATTTTTATGGTAAGAAGGTTCAAAATTTATTCTTAGTGATTTTGAAATATATAAATATTTACTATACTCATCACACTGTGCAATAAGATCTTAAAAAAGAAAACCTTATAGCTCCTTTGTATTTAAGGCTTTGTACACTTTGACAGTAATCTCCCCATTTTCCCCACCTACCCTATTCTCTGTAAACACCATTCTACACTGTGCTTCTATGAATTTGATTGTTTTAGAGTCCACATATAAGTGAGAATGTCCCCAACACCACTTATTTGTCTTTTTGTGCCTGGATTAATTCACTTAGTGTAATGTTCCCCAATTCCATTCATGTTGCATATGACGGAATTTTATTCTTTGTTAAGGCTAATAATATTCCATTGTGTACATATTCACCACATTTATTTTATCCATTCATCTGTTGAAGGACACTTACATTGATTCCACAGCTTGGCTATTGTGAATAGTGCTACAATGAACATAGGAGTACAGACATTTGTTCAATATACTGATTTCATATCTTTAGGATAAATACCCAAAGGTGGGGTCACTGAGTCATATGGTACTTATATTTTTAGTTTTCTGAGAAACCTCCATACAGTTTTCCATAATGGTTGTACTAATTTACATTCTCACCAACAATGTACAAAGGTTTTCTTTTCTCCACATCCTTATAAACACTTGTTTATCTATCTTCAAGTGTTTTTTGATAGTAGCCATTATGACAGGTGTAAGGTGGTATCTACTGTGGCTTGAATTTGCATTTTCCTAATAATCAGTGATGTTGAGCATTTTTTGATATATCCGTTGGCCATTCTTATATCTTATGAGAAAGTTTCCTCATGTTCCTTGCCCATTTTCTAATAGGATTATTTATTTTCTTTCTACAAAGCATGTTGAGCTTTTATATATTGTGGATACTAACCCCTTAACAAATGTGTAGCTTGAAAATATTTTCTCCCCATCAGAAATTGTCTTTTTACTCCGTTGTTTCTTTTGTTGTTCAGTAGATTTTATGTAAATGTAATCCTATTTATTTATAATTTTGTTACCTGTGCTTTTGAATCAAATCTAAAAAAATTATTGCCCAGACCAATGTTATTTAGTTTTTCCTCTATTTTTTTTTTCTATATGTTTTGCAGTTTCAGGTCTTATGTTTAAGTTTTTAATACATTTTGAGTTGATTTTTATACATGGTGTAAAATAAAGGTTCAATTTCATTCTTCTGCATATAGATTTCTTTGTTCCCAACACTGTTTATCAAAGAGACTACCATTATCCCACTGTGTATTCTTGGAACTATTGTCAAAAATCAATTAGCCATGCATGCTTGTGTTCATTTGTATATTCTGTATTCTGTTCCATTGGTTTAGGTGTCTATATTTATGCCAGTACTATGCAGTTTTAATTACTATCACTTTGTAGTATTTTTGAAATCAGGTAGTGTGATGCTTCATTTTGCTCATGATTTCCTTGCCTATTAGGCGCTTTCCATGAATCCCTATAAATGTTAGTGTTGTTTTTTTCTAAATATATGAAAAATGACACTGAAATTTTGATAGCGATTGCTTTGAATCTGTAGATTGTTTTGCATAGGATGGACATTTTAATAATAATTCTGCTAATCCATAAAAATGGAATATCTTTCCATTTATTTAAATATCCTTCAATATCTTTAATAAACTTTTTATAGTTTTTAGTGTAAAGATATTTCACCCCTTGGTTATATTTATTCCAAAGTGTTTTTGTTTTTGTTTTTGTTTTGTTTTTATTATGTAGCTATTATAAGTGGGATTTTTCTCTTGATTTCTTTATTTGGCAGTTCATTGTTAGTTTGTGGAAACATTACTGATTTTTACATGTTGATTTTGTTTTCTGCATTTTTACTGAATTTGCTTATAGGTTCTAACATTTTTTGGTTGTGGTTGAAATCCTTAGAGTTTTCTACTTAAAAGATTACATCATCAGCACACAGCAACAATTTTGCTTCTTCCTTTCCTATTTGGTTGCCTCTTATTTCTTTCTCTTGCTTAATTGTTCTGGCAAGGACTTCCGATATTATATTGAATATAAGTGGTAAGAGCGGGCATCCTTGTCTTGTTCCAGATCTTAGAGGAAAGGGTTTCAATTTTTCACCACTGGTTAGAGTATTAGCTGTGGGCTTATGACATATAACCTTTATTGTGTTAAGGTACATTCCTTCTATACCTAAAATTGTGAAAGGATATTGAATTTTGTCAAATGCTTTTTTTTTTTGCATCTAATGAGATGATCATAGCTTTTTGTCCTTCATTCTGATAATGTAATGTATCCCTTGCATTTATTTGCATATTATGTGGACAAGAATGACTCTATCTTCAATGCTTATCTACCATATTCACTCTGACTAACCCCAAGTCCCGGCATGTCTCCAAGATGTCTATTTGATATATTATACTCTATGTAGATATACTTCTTTACTGTGAGTTATGTCTTTACTCCAAAACACCCTTTAATGTTATTTCACAAATCAATAGTCTGTGAAGCCCACAGAATTCATTTGGTCATCTGCACATTCCTTCCCGAGCATGAATACCTTTCTCCCCAACATATATAATCCCTAGGTCAGAGGGGTTGTAGTACAGAGATCTACCTCTCTTGTAGCTGCTCAAGACCACACCTCTGTCCATAAGTTCCTTTAATAAATCATCATTTATTGAAAAACTGGATTTTTCTACTGCATTCTTTGGTTCCTCAGCCCCTTTAGCATTTGGAGGCCACTTTGCATATATGGTCCTTTCATAGAACACACGTGTTGAACCGTCCTTGCATTCCTAGTATAAATCCTATTTGCTCTTGGTGAATGATCCTTTTAATGTGTTGTTGAATTCAGGTTGCTGATATTTTGCTGAGGTTGTTTCCCTCTATGTTCATAAAGGATATTAGCCTGTAGGGTTTTTGTTTTTTTTTTTTCCTCTTATAGTGTTTTTGTCTGGCTTTGATATTAGGGTAATGCTATCCTCATAAAAAGCATTTGGAAGTATTTCCTCCTCTTCAATTTTTTTGGAAAAGTTTGTGGAGGATTTGTGTTAATTCACCTTTAAAAGTTTGGTGGAATTCAGCATTGAAGAGATCAGGTACTAGGCTTTTATTTGATTAGAAGTTTTATATTACTGATTCAATCTCTGTGCTTATTATTGGTCTATTCAGATTTTCTATGTTTTCATGATTTAATTTTGGTTGATTATATGTGTCTAAGAATTTATCCATTTCTTCTAGGTTATCCAATTTTGGGGCATTTAATTTTTCATAATAGTCCTTCAGAATTCTTTATAGTTCTATCATATAAGTTGTAATTTCTCTTCTTTCATTTTGGATTTTATTTATTTGAGTGTTTTTTCCATAGATAGTCTAGCTAAAGATTGGTGATTTTTGTTTAGCTTTTCAAAAAACCAATTTAGCTTTGTTGATCTTTTGAATTGTATTTTAGTCTCTATTTCATTTGTTTCTGCACTGATCTTTGTTATTTGTTTTCTTCAGTTCACATTGAGCTTTGTTTGTTCTTGTTTTTATATTTCCTTAAGGCATAATATTATGTTGTATATTGAAGGTCTTTCTTATTTTGATGTAGGCATTTATTGTTACAAACTTTCCTCTGAGAACTGCATTTGCTGCATTCTATAAGTTTTGTTATGTCACGTTTCCATTTCCACTTATCTCTAGACATTTTTAAATATCTCTTTTGATTTCTTCTTTGACTCGTTGTTTGTTCAGCAACATGTTGTTAAGTTTTTATGTTTGTAAACTTTTAAACATTCTTCCTGTTAGTGATTTCTAGTTTCAAACCACTGTGGTCAAAAAAGGTGCTTGATATGATTTCGATCTTCTTAAATTTGCTAAGACTTATATTGTAGAGTAACATATAATCTATTCTGGAAAATGTTTTGTGTTCACTCGAGGGAGAAAAATGTGTATTCTGTTGCAGTTTGATTTAATGTTCTATTTATGTCCATCAGGTGTACCAGTTCTATGGTATTGCAAGTCCTATGTTTAATAATTAATTTTCTGTCTGGATGATCTGTCCATTATTGAAAACAGGATAATAAAGTCAGCTAATATTATTGTACTGCAGTTTATGTCACCCTGCAAGTCTTTTAATGATATTTGATTTATATATTTAGGTGCTCTGATGTCGAGTTTATATATATTTACAATTGTTATAACTTTGTGATGAATTGTCTGCTTAATTATTATGTAATACCCATCTTTTTTTCCTTTTACATTTTTGATTTAAAGTCTATTTTGTCTAAGTATAGATACTCCTCCTCTTTTTTCATTTCCTTTTGAGTGCAAAATATCTTTTTACATCCCTTCACTTTAAGTCTTATATATGTCCTTAAAAGTGATATGAGTCTTCAGTAAGCAGCATATAGTTGGTTCTTTGTCTTATTAATTCCTTCATTCACTCCATGTCTTTTTATTTAAGAATTTAATCCATTTATATTCTAGGTAATTATTGGTAAATAAGGATTTATACTGTCATTTGTTAATTATTTTCTGATTATTTTGTAGATAATTCATTTCTTTCTCTCTTTTTATCTTGCTCTGTGATTTGATAGTTTTCTGCAGTAGCATGTTTTGAATCCTTTCTACTTTTGTTTTTTTTTTTTTTTGTTTCTACCATAGATTTTCGTTGTGGTTATCATGAGGCTCATGTGGAATATTTTCCATGTATAACAGTATATTTCAAGCTGATAACAACTTATTTTACTCTCTTACTCTCATACATATTTTATGTTTTTAATGTGAGGATTTACATGACTTTGCAATATGTATCCCTTGACAATTTATTTCAGCCATTGTTACTATTAATAATTTTCTCCATTAACCCTCATCTTAGGGATCAAATTACATACCACCATTACAGTCTGAGAGTATTGTGAATATGGCTCTGTATTACTTATACCATTGGGTTTTGTGCTTTCTGAAGTTTTATGTTATTAATTAGCAGCCTTTTGTTTCAGCTTAAATAATTCCCTTTAGCAATTCCTGTAAGGCAGGCCCAGTGGTAATGAACTCCTTTGTTTTACTTTTAGGTAAGATAGGAAGGCTGGAGGCTGCTGGAGGCAATGAGAGTGGGGGAAATTCCCATCTCACAGCAGAGAGAAAACTGAGACAATGTCCTTTCCCTTAGAAAATATGCAAGTGTTTTTGAGGAGGCTTTGGGTGTATTTCACAATGGTTATTTTTTCCCTTTCCCCTGCCAGAGCAATGAGGGAATCTTTCTTGGCTATCTGTCATGAGAACATGGTGTGGTTCCTGGAAGTAAAACCCACACAAATAAGACTTTAGCTCTCTGCTTCATCTCACTCTCAGGCTAGTTCACATTCATCCTATAGCAATTAGGTCAAATTACCATTCAAGTGTTTCTGTCACTCTAACTCTCCAGAGACCTCTGTTCCACATTGGCAAATTTAGGCTTTCTATCAACAGATGTATCTGTCTCTCCAAATTTCATTGTGGCAGTTTGTCCTCCTACCTCACTTCTCCAGTGAAATAAGAAAAATCATTGGTTATCTGTTTATCTAACTTTTTTGCTTTTTATTCTAAAGATGGGAATAATGACTCCCCAGCTCTCTTTTACATGTTGAAGCTTAAAATATCAAAATGATTACTTTTTGCACATAAAATCCTAATGAACTAATTGCGGGTCACTCATTCCACATTTATTTGTGGCAGCAAAAATACAAGAATAGGTTATTTACTGATTAAATAAAATGTAGAACTAACTATAAATTTAATAAAAATGCCTCCTATGAAGATAAGAATGCAAAGAGGGATTTCTCTAGAAAGGGTACAAATTTTTGAATACTTACTTAAAAAACAGAACACTTTCATATATAATTGAAAAATTTATTTCAAAATCACATAAATATATATTCATATAATACCAACCTAGAGAATGCCCCACACCTGGGGAATATTGAGTATGGTAATTTCTAACTAATTAGATTTAACGTTAGGCTAAGGAAAGGACAATTCAATTTTAGCTTTTAGGACATGAGCTGATTTATTCAGGGGTCAAAATGAGAATGTTTCCTTGAAAAGCAATGAATTGACTCAATGCATTCCATATACCATATATTACTTTTTATAGCTAAGGAGTCCTTGATATTTTTAAGATTGCCAATAATTTTTATGTGTTTGTGTTTCTACTTTAGAAATTAGCAAAGAAATGTATGATACTTGGCACTTCAGCCATTTGTCCATTGTGTGTATGTGTGTGTATACACTACATATTTTTTCAACTGCTTTTTGAAGATTTAAAAGGATTTCTCATAACGTTTCTGCAACATCAGTAAAATAGGTCAGACAGTATGTGAGCTCAAATGAAAATAACTAAGGAAGACTGCCCACAGACTTACTTCTCTTTTTTGGCTTTCTAAACCTATCCACCCTGCTGAATAGTGACTTTCAATAGGAGAAAGAAAATACAGGCTATTGTGTAGGTGTTTAAATTGTGTGCACTGACCTAAACCAAAATTGTTAACATAATTCAGAGTCATAAGTTTTGGCAGATGAGTGTGTGAATGAAAAATGCACACTATGTGGAATACAGGGTGACATATTTTTTTTTTCTCAACTGACTGGTTAATGCAGCTGTGTCCTGTCTGTCCTATATACGACTGTTTTAAAATTTTGAAGGAGACAGTCCTTTATAAAAACATGAAACATCTTTTGGAATAGTAAAACTTGGTATTATGCTATGATATTAAAGCTTATATTTATGATTACTTTAGAGAGGACATATCAAGATGCAATGCATGATAGGCTAAATTGATTACAAATGACTTGTGTATTTTTCCCCCCCTCTGGGACACTTTCCTGAGAAATAACTTGTGTATTTTAAGTACTGAGTAACCAGTGAATAATGAACAGCTAATAGAGGCAAGAAGATACAGTTACAAAATGGAACATGAGGATTAGTTAAATGAAGTACCCCGATAATGCAAATTTAAGACTAAAATTTCTAATCTTGTGATTATACAGACAATATTATCTTGGACAGTTGAAAATTTAGATAGGGAGTCTGCCTATAAAAGAAGGATTCAGATCAATCAGTCAGTGAAATACATCTGAATTCATATTCAGGGGCAGGAAACTTTTGTAAATTACTCAAAGGCTTCAAAAACCCTCATTTTCAATGTCATTTGGTCTCCTTGCTCACCTTTAAGTTTGATTTACACTGCGAAATAAATGGCATATATCCTTGTCGCTGTATAAAGGTCACCATCAATAAATAAGCATTTTTAACACTATTTTTTTTTCCTTCTTTTTCCAAATTGAAATTTAGAAGGAGGAGGTTTTGGTGGAAAGCCCTGGCCTGCTAACTCAAAGAATAGATTGGCCCCTAAGGAGGAGAAAGGTCATAAAGAGAGCAAAAGGCTTAAAATGCCTCATTCGTAAAACTCTAGCCAGCTATTAAAAAATGGGAAGGAACCCAGAAGATAATGAAGATAAATCACATCCTGAAGCCTTCTTATATTTTAACCTAAGATTTACAACTTGTGATTTTAATATTTGGAAACCACCTCTATGATGCCTGACATTTAGACAATTGTTTAAGAGAAAAAAAAAATAACTGACAGGAAAAGATTAGCTGGACTGTGCTCTGGACATGGAGGAATGCAAATGAGAGTATGCAATTGTCAAACAGTGCACATCAAAACCACTGTGGAGACAAATAACCAGACTGAGTGACTTTCAAACTAAGAAACTAGGTCAAAAATCAGATAAAGTGTGTGTCTGTAACAGCAGCATTTTGTTATCTAAATTGTTCACGTTTTAATATTGAATATTGGTGTGTTTACTTTTAACTGTATGTGGCTCAAAATGTCATTTACACGTTAACTTTTTTTTTTCCTAAAATACTTAATGCAAGTTAATAGCCCAAATAAGCAGTAGTTTTTAGTCACAGTTTAATCTCACATTATTCACTCCAGATAATCATCAGAGTTCAATTGCTCATTTGAGAGTCTTTCTCTCAGATATTAAAAGATTTTTTTGAGACTTCAAAAATAGCCTAATAAAATCGAGTCCCCTGGGAGAAATATCAACATAAAACATTGTCCATCTTCTTTAAACTTAGTTAATATTGATAGTAAATCCCTGTTAAAAGAAGACTTGTTAATAATTTAGATTGGGGTTAAAGAAGATGAGTGATTTCAGGAAGACACAAAGCTGAGGTGGAAGGGAGAGAAGTTCATGAGAGAAGTTAGCACCTACATGCACGCGCGCACACACACACGCACACACACGGAGTACTTACATCATGAGCTCATCTTTACAGATTATTAAAATTTTCAACATCTATTTATCCAGGGTTAGTTCGAATCACAAACAATGACCATATTTTATTTGCCATTCACCCCAGATTTTTCTAGAGTCATTCTGAATTTACATAGCTTCTTCCCTTTTCTCTTTTCATCATGTCCTTGGCCCTTTACATGCAATTGGCTTACAATACGTGATGCTCTCTGTGCCTAACCATCCCGGTTCACCACTTTGCCCAGTGAACCCATTGCCCCTGGGTATGAGAAGCATCTTGTTTCAATCTCTGCATCTTGCAATCCATTTTTCTTGTAGGGCTCTTGTGGTGTAAGAAAACATTTTGGACTCTACTGTAACTTCCTGAACTAAGATATGCCTTTCCACTATTCCTCCCTCCTGTTTTTTGTTTTTTTTTTAATTTATTTTATTTACTTATTTTTTTTTGAGACAGAGTCTCACTCTGTTACCCAGGCTAGAGTGCTGTGGCGTTAGCCCAGCTCACAGAAACCTCAAACTCCTGGGCTTAAGCGATCCCCCTTCCTTTGCCTCCAAAATAGCTGAGACTACAGGTATGCGCCACCATGCCCGGCTAATTTTTTCTGTATATTTTTAGTTGTCCAGCTAATTTCTTTTTATTTTTAGTATAGACAGGGTCTCGCTCTTGCTCAGGCTGGTCTTGAACTCCTGATCTCAAACAATCCACCCACCTCGGCCTCCCAGAGTGCTAGGATTACAGGCGTGAGCCACTGCGCCCAGCCTGGCTGTCCCTCCTTGAATTCTGTTTCACGCCTTTGACCAGAACTAGCATTTCCAGAGCTGGTCATGAGACATTTTTTCTTCTATTTTCTGTTCTGAGAAACCTTCATCAGCATTCTCCTCTTGAACTCCATCCTAAACCTATTAATATCTTCCACTCACACATCTCCATGCGCCCATTAAGGACATAAATAAAAGATAATTCACGTTCATGTTTGTAGGTAGCATATTGTCTTGAATTTTTATCTGAATCATATGACCTTCCATAATATGAGGACTTGATGGCCATCAAATGCACCACGCAGATCTGCTGTGAGGAACATAACTGATAGCCGCACCATTTTCAAGCTAAGGCCCTGTTCCTACAAGCTGTTCTCAGCCAGGCCTGGGTACGGGGGCTCAATTCTTGCAAGATGAGGCAATTTTGGCTCAAGTATCACTTGTCTCTCTGCCTGAATGAACCTTTCCTGGAACTATGCTGTAATTTGAGATTCTTAATAAAGTTGTCTTTCTTTTCCTCTCTCTTTCTGCAGTGTCAGACCTGTATCAGATGAAAAGCTCACCCAGCTTCTTCCCTCTCAAGCTTCCCAGGCATTTCTCACAACCAATATTTTCCAAATCTAATCCAGTTTAGTACTGGTCCTTGGAAGACCCAACTTGACATACGAATATAATCCCTATGGTTGTTTTTCCAAATATTATGTCCAGTAATGGATTTTGGTATAAAATAGTGAACAATTTTATGGCTGCTTGTGTTGGAAGCATTTGAAATAAAATGACAATTCTGTCTAGTACTAGTTGTGTGATTTTAGGCTGTCATTTCAAGTCTCAGTTTTCCACTTTGTAAAATAATAATAATAATAATTATCTCATGCTGGTTTATTGTGTGGAGTACTAGGATTCTGACCCATGGCAAACATCCCCTAAGTAATAACTTTAAGTCATGAATGAAGAATCAGAAATCTTTAGGGAATTCATATTAAAACTTGAAAGAATGAGCATTGAAATGGAATTGTTATATTTCTTGCTAGAACTGGGAAATTTCAGTTTGAATAGAGAGAAAGAAAGATAGACATGGCCCATGGGATCTCCTGAATCACCTCTTCAGAGCTAAAGTTTTCGGGAGAACTTTGGGGGGCTAAAGCACTGAGATGCACTCAGGGATCTCACCAGGTCTTATTTTTTGATAGGAAAGAATCATAATTTCATGGAAAATTTAGCATTGGGACCCTATTGACCTTTGGAATCTGAACTTTTGAAATTTAAACCTTAACAATGATTTTTTTTTTTGCTTTTGCTTGAAGGATTACAGAAATGAACTCCTTATTTCTAATTTTCCCTAAACTTTCCCTAAAATTCTCTAAAATTCCCCAAATTTCTCTAAATTTTCTCATCATGGTTATTCAAGGTAATTGGTGCTGTGCCCTCAAGTTGCTTAATTCTGAACCGACTAAAGCAAATGACAATAAATATACAGTGATTCAGAATCTTTACAATGTTTGAACATAGTGGATAAAGTCTTGAAGGAGACTGTAGGTGTTTCAGATAAAATGTTTATCTACAGTGCTCTGCTGTATAAGAAAGAATTCATAGTTGCATTTTGTTTTATTATCAAAACAGACCAAGGATTAACATTTTGATATTAATATTTAATATTCGATGCAAAGAAAATGAACCAAATTATAGCAAATTCTACACCACGTAGGTAAAGAACAAGACATATAAACATGGAATGCCTTTCTAGTTTAAGTATACCATGACATGCATGACAGAAGAGAGGTTAAAAGGTCAAGGCTGTCATTTCATATAATGTAACTATCCTAAAGAGCAGATGCTATTGCAAGTCAGTGATAAGAAAATAATGAGCCATATTTCTTTTGATAATAAGATTATGCTTCAAGAACCAGTTTGGCTTTTTTTTTTTTTTTAAAGATTATTCACACTTTGGTTAGGAGTTAAAAACAATATGTCGCCTCCTAGATTATTGGTGCAAGAAGATAGGTCACAAGTAGAAACAACACGTTATAGACCAAAAGGAAAGTGGCCAGACAGAAATTCTTTAACAGATGTATTTGCAATTACTTTCTGAGAAATTATATACAAGCAGTGATTCTATCTGATCAAATGGATGTTATTTTAGAAGATTTAATAAATAAGAAATTATCTTGAATATTGTGAGAAAGCATTTCCAATGGAATAAATAACATGTGTTTTCTGGAAAATTGACTAACAACATGATCATGCTACATGTGCATATTCAAGAAATTGGTGAATTTAAGAAAATAAATGGAAAGATTGATAGACAAAAATATAATGTCCTTATTATTAAAAAATTTAGAAAGTCATAATCAAATAGCGCATTTGCTAAGAGGGCTGGGCATGAGCACTATACCTAAGAAATATAACAATTTAAAAGAACTTTTTTCCTCAAGGTACAAATTGGTGAACTTTTCTGTAGAGGCCCGCAGAGTAAATAATTTAGGATTTGCAGGCCATTTATGGCCTTTGCTCCATACTATTTTTTTAAACAATTTTTAAACTTTAAAAAATTTTCCTAGCTGGAGGTAGAGCACATAAAAACAGACCAAGGGGTCATATTTGGCCAAAGGACTGTAGTTGGCCTATTCCCGATTAGTATTCTTGAAATAAAATTGTCTACACCCTACACAGGGGGATGCAGCAGATGAGATGAGATAAATGAAGTCTCTTGATAAGATAATGAATCCAGAAGAACAGAAAACCCAATCACCAGATTGTAGGATATTACATATTTTTTAAAGAGGAGTGAAATACCTGTAAATGAGAAACTTACCTGATTGGACTATCATATGTAAATGCAATCAATACCGTACGTTCATTTCCACATTCAGGCTGATACATTTGATTTTAGGTTTTTGTTCTTTCTTTTGCCTTCCTGCCCATTTCTCTTCTATACATAAAAATAGTTTATGATTTTTTTTTAACAGAGATGACTGAGTATCACCTTCTATCCTATTTAACATAACAGATTAAGGGGAAAAAGTTGGCAAAGAATTGGTAGTTATGCTGTGATTTTTATTTGTTATTTTCCATAGAGAATTATTTGGCATGGCTTAAATTGAACATAGGAAAAATGTCTATACTATCTTGTAATTACAAGACTGCTTTACTTTGAGACATTTTAACTAACATAGAATAATAATCTACATAACATCTATAGAAAAAAAGGCAAAGGGCTTTAACTGCTTTTAGCATTTCTACTCTACAAATCAGATGAAAGATTTTTAAAAAGAATAAAGAACATATTTTTGTGGCATTCTGAAATATCCTTATTTGGAATGCTAATTATAATCAGCACACACATTACAGTGCTTCATCTCAAAAGTAATGTATTTCACTTTTGACCCTATAGACTTCTATAACGTCCTTATGCAGAATTCACATTTCAATGACAAAGGCAGCCAGAAGAGAAGTCTGCTGATGGATGTTAAGAGCTTCCTGTGGATGCGTGTCATGATACTCTTTTGATCACTCTGGGTAGGACATTTTATGCAAGATGCTCCACTTCAATAGATGTGATTCTAATCCTCAAATGTTTGTGGTTTCCAAACAAACTAAGAAAGAAAGAAACAAAGGAGGGGAATATGACATATAAAAAGGGAAAAAGATAATTAAAACTTACAGAAGAAAAGGGGGAAAAAAGAAAGAATTAAAGGGCAAGATGGATTTCACCATCCGTAAAATAAACATTAACATTAATATAAAAATTGTGACAAAGAAAGAAGAAACAAAGTATGGGAAGAAGCAACTTTAAATTTTCCGCTTACTTGAACACTTTGAGTAAACCATTTGTTTTATAGTTGCTTTTGATTTGAGAGTAGCAACAACAGTTGAATTGAACCTTTATGTTCAACAAATACACATGGGTATCTTTTGACATTTTAGCAACTTTTGTATTGCACTGAAATGACAAATCTTGAAAAACATAATAAGACAACCTAGAATGAGGCCGATGAATGCAGTAGCTCCTAGCCACAGTGGCTGTTAAGCACTGCACATGTGGCAAGTGCAACTAAGGAACTGAAATTTTAATTTAATTATTTTTTGTTTTCATTTGAGATTAAAAACTGAGGTGCTATATAATACTTTTGTACCACACACTTTACCTTTTTCATAAGATTACATTTCATTATCATAATTATTTTAGAAAATAGCATTATTCTATTGTTACTGTGTTGAGCACAAGAATTGTTTCTAGTATTACACATAAACATAGCACCAATTTGGTAAGTGTAAACTAATTAATTGAGTTCAATTTTTTTTATACACAGATGTAACACTGTAGTGTGCTTTTAAAATATTTTATGGAGGCAGAATGAGTTACAGTGATACTTATATAAATTGCAATTGATAGTTAAATTGAAATATTGATTAAGTGTAACTAAATTCTTTTCCAGATTTGAAAAGTTATTAACAAACTTTAAAATTCAAAACGAAGGCATACTACTGATACAGAACACACTGAAGCTTATACTGAAACTACTGTAAAAATAAAAACAAACAAAAAAATAACTGGAAGAAGGCATGTGTACATTTTCTGACTTGTGGAAATTACAGTTTGCTACTGTGAAGTAAAGAGAAAAAGCTGCCTGTTTGTTGGGCAAAATAATATTAAATATAATAAGATACAGAACAGCAACAGACATTTTCAGCAAAAAGGTGAATTTCTTGAAACATCTCCTCACAATAGTCAAAAACAATTGATTTTATTTCTCCCTGACTGTTAAAAACTTTTTGATATGGTTTGAAGGGAGGAAATGTATATGTACTTATTTTGATGTCTTATGACATTATGTGAGTGTGTGTATCTTAAATATTTTCTTTCAAGTAGATGAAATTTGGTTGGTTTATTTTTTCTTTTTATTTTACATAAAATTTAAATAGAAAATTTATTAAAGTTCAAAAATAGTTCCACGTTAATTTCCATAACAAGTTTAATAAACATTATATATTAACTCAATAATACATACATAATTAATAAACATTTATGATATGAGTTTAACTGTTGAAACTATTTCAAAGGCTTATAATTTTGAATGTCGTTATATTTATGAAATGTAGCTAATTTCAAAAAGCTTTTTATTTTTTTTTTAATTAAAAACTGCTTCCCAAACTTGCAACAAGAATAACACGTGGTGTTGCTATTTTCTTATGCAGATTCTGGAGGGAACTGATTAGTGTTATATGAACATGTGGTGTATATATTACACACACACACACACACACACACACACACACACACACACACACACACACCATGGAGTACTACTCAGCCATAAGAAGGAATGAAATAATGTCATTTGCAGCAACTTGAATAGAACTTGAGATCATTATCCTAAGAGAAGTATCTCAGGAATTGAAAAACATCTGCTGTATATTCTAAGTAATAAGTGAGAGCTAAATGATGGGTACATGCAGGCACAGAGAGATGTAAAGGACATGAGAAACCAAGAACGGCGGAGGTTGAGAGGGGACGAGGGCTAAAAATTTTCCTTTTGGGTACAACGAACACTATTTTGGTGATAGGTACAACAAAAGCTCTGACTTAAGCATTACACAAGTTTAAACATGTAATAAAACCCTTGTAGCCTCTTAATATTTTTTTAAATAGGCTCTGAACAGACATCTTTCAAAAAAAGACATACAAATGAATAACAGCCACATGAAGAAATGTTCAATATCACTATTCTTGCGAGGTGCAAAATAAAACCACAAAGAATAAGAACGGTTGTTATCAAAAAGACAAAAGGTAAGTCCTGGTGAGGATGTGGAGAAAAGGAAATGCTTTTACACTGTTGGTGGGAATGTAAATTAGTATGACCATTATGGAAAACAGTATGGAGGTTGCTCAGAAAAACTAAAATTAGAAGTACTATGTGACCAGGCAATCCACCCCGTGTATTTACCTAAAATATATGAAATCTGTATGTCAAAGAGATGTCTTCACTCTTACGTTCATTGCAGTGCTATTAACAATAGCCGAGATACGAAATCACCACGTGTCCACCAAGGGATTAATGGATAAAGAAAATACCATATACACACACCCACACACACACTTGAATATTTTTCAGCCTTAACGAAGAAAGAAATTCTGCCATTAACACCAAAATGGATGGAATTAGAGAACATTATGCTTTTGAAATAAGACGAACACAGAAAGACAAATTCCACATGTTCTCATTCTCACTTACATGCAGAATCTAAAACAATTGAACCAATGGAAGCAGAGAGTAGAAGGGTGGTTACCAGATGCTGGAGGATGGAGAGATGGGAAAATGATAGTCAAAGAGTAGAAAAGCTCAGTTATTAATACATAGAAGAAATGAAATCAAATTTATTTTTTATTTTTTTAGATCAATTATACAGCATGGTAAATATAGCTAATAATTGACTACTGTACATTTAAATTACACTAAGAGAGTAAGTTTCACATGTTCTTCTCACGAAAGTGTTAAATATTTGTGTTATTAAGTATGTTGATTACCTTGATTTAACCATTTCACATTGTATTCAAGAGTCAAAATACTACTTGTGCCCCATAAATATAGGCACCTCTATTTCGTCAATTAATAAAAAAGAAATAATATAAGCAAAGCAAAAAATTAAAAATTATAAAAATAAACATCAAAAAATTCTATCACTAACTAAAATACACTTGTGCCTCTGTACATGTAGGGGATTGGTTTCCTGGTCCTCTGCAGATATCAAAATCCAAAGATGCTCAAGTTCCTTATATAAAATGAGAGAGTATTTCCATATAACCTATAGGCATCCTTCTGTCTATAGTAAATCATCTCTACATTACCTATAATGCCTGTACAATTTAAATACTATTTAAATAGTTGTTATACAGTTTTCCTTTTTTATTTGTATTATTTTGATTGTTGTACTGTTATTTTTTATTTCTCTTTTTTCCAAATATTTTCAATCTACAGTTGGTTGAATCCATAGATGCAGACCTGTGCATATGTGTGGGGCCACCTGTTTAGTATTTTTTGATTATTTTCCATGTGTCTGACACCACAATAACCTCCTTAGATGGATTGTCTTTGGTAATATTTACAAATAAATTTTTAGTCCAACTTTTAAAGTAAAGAAAGTTTGACTCACAATTATACTTGTTTAATATGACCTTGGCTTTCATGAGGCAGAGAGGGTGAGGTAGGTTCAAAAAACTTTTGATAGTTCACTTCCTATACTCTACTGATTGAGAAGTGTAAGGCACAGAAAGCTTCCTCGTTTGCTTGTATAAAGGAAGAAATAATAAATCATGCTGAAACTCATTTTAAAGTTCAAAAATTATATAACTGCATCCTGTTTTCAGCATTATATTAAACCTAACGTAATTGTGCAAACATGTAGCTCTCTAACAAAGGCGAGATTTTTTAAATTCTTCATTCATTTCATTGAAGCTGTTCAATATCATGCTGCACAAATCATTATAATAGATTAGAGAAGCAAGATATTACTTAGCAGTGTTTTTAGTGCAATATAAACAGTAACCACAAACAATAGCCCAAATAAATAGACTGCCCATGACTTAATGAATAAATTCTACCAACAGCTTTAATTTGCATTATAAAGCCAAACTATTTTTAAAGTCTATAGTAATGTTGAAAATAAGTACAACCTTGAATAGTAATTTTTCATTTAAGAAGAGAATAATCACAAATTTACATGTCATAAACATTAAGTATTTTTTCTGAAATTATATGTTATGCCATAATACATTTGTCTGATAAGGTGTTACTTATAGTGTACAGAAATGCTAAAGAAAGTTTAGTAAGAATTTATACAATAAAATATAGGATTTTGGTCATATCTATACCTGACTCATTTAGTTTTTCTCATTTTTCTCATCTGGCATCACTCAGAACACTTACTTTCTTAAAATCCCATAAATCTTAAAATCTTAAAATACAGAATTCCTCTTTATGCTATTCTGCTAATTTCACAATTTTTAAAAAAAATTTATGATTTTCCTCATATAAACTATATTTTTTCTTTGTATATCCTGATTTCTATGTCCTTTCCAGTCTAATCCTAAACTCTTCATAACAATATCAGATTTGTCGAAAATAGTAAATGCCCCTTTCTGAATTCTGGATAACATCAATGTAAGGATATCAGTTTAATGGCCTTGTAAAAGTATGTGGGGAAAAAAGTGAATGAAATGAAGAAACTTAGGTCCCAGGTCAGAAAACACTAGGACACCTGGCCTCCATTAGACTACAAGGAAAAACAAAGATCCAAAGTTGTAAATGAATGTTCAAAAGAGATTAAGTCAAGTGTTTCTAATAAACTGGAATAGCTCTTTGTTTGTCATGAAGCAAGTAGAGACTTTGAAGAAATTTTCTGCTTTCTTGGGAGCATAAGCATTTTTCTTAATATGAGAAATTCTAGGGCACTTTTAGATAGGTAAAAGGAGATCCTGGACCTCTATATTATTCCCTGGCTTTTGGACCTTATCTTTGCTTTTCCTTTAGAATTTTAGCACAGTCAACAGTGTCATACACTTCTGTCATTCTTCAACAAAACTTGTCCTTTGTTTTGTCTGAATGGTAAGCTGCTCTGGAAAAATTAAATGTACCTTTATTTTGCCCACTAATTTTCACTCTTGTTTGAAATTTAATATTAGTAATAACAGTCTGAAATATCGTTGCTAGATAGCGTAAAAGGACAACTAGATGGACATATACTTTATTCAAGCTTATATTGATATTCCATGATTTATTTACTTATTTATTTGTTGTTTTTGTTTGCCTTTCTTCTTTATTTTAATTATTATGAGTACATAATAGTTGCATAACTTTATAGGGTATATGTGATGTTTGAAAACAGGCATACATAAATTTTCTACCCCATTCTCTCTATCTACTTCCTCTTTAAGGCCAGTTATTCTTAGATTTGCCCTTCTGAGGCTATCTTCTAGATCTGGTAGTTTTTTTGTATTCTTTTTTCTTTTCTGACTGTGTATTTTCAAGTTGCCTGTCTTCAAGCTCACTAATTCTTCTTCTGCTTGGTTGATTCTACTGTTGAGAGACTCTGATGTATTTCCTAGTTTGTCAATTGAATTCTTAAGCTTCAGAATTTCTGCTTGAATTTTTTTTTTCAATCTCTTCGTTAATTTTCTCTGATAGGCTTCTAAATCCTTACTTTATGTTGTCTTGAAGTTCATAGAGCTTCTTTAGGACTAGTATTTTGAATCCTTCTTCTGAGAGACCACATATCTCCATCACTCCAAGATTGGTAACTGGTAACTTGTTTAGTTTGTTTGGAGAGGTCATGTTTTCCTGGGTGTTCTTGATACTTTGTGGATGTTCATGAATGTCTGGGCATTGAGAATTAAGTATTTGTTTTAATCTTCACAGTCTGGCTTGTTTGAACCCATCCTTCTTGAGAAAGCTTTCCAGATATTCAAAGGGAATTGAGTGTTGTGATCTAAGTCTTTGGTCACTGAAGCCATGTTAGCACTGGAAGTGCCCAAGCACAGTAATGCTATGACTCTTGCAGACTCCTGGTGGTACCACCTTGGTGGATGTGGGTAAGATACAGGAGAATGCCCTGGATTACCAGGCAAAGTCCTACTTTCTTCACTCACTCTCTGTGCTGGCCTGCTGGAATTGGGAGAAGAGTGACGTGGGCACTCCCTAGTGGCCACCAGCACCAGTTCACACCTGAAGCCAGCCCAGTCACACCCAATCATGTGGTGACTGTTCTCTGGCTACCTCTACTGTTTATTCAAAGCCCAAGGGTTCTTTAATCAGCAAGTGGTGAATCCTGCCAGGACTGGGTCCTTCCCTTCAGGAGGCATGTTTCCTTCTGGCCCACAGTGGGTCCAGAAATGTCATCCAGAAACCAAAGCCTGGATTCAGGAGCTTCAGAATTCAGCTTAGTACTTTATTTTACTGTGGCTGAGCAGCTACCCAAATTTCAAAACAAAATCTCTGAACTCTCCCCTTCCCTTATTTCAGCTCAAAGAGGACTCTCTCTAAGCCTTATTGCCTATGCATGGGGAGGGGTGACATGGGCACTGGCTTGCCTGTTGCTGCTGGTGTCTCACTGGGTCTTTGCACCCCAAGTACACTGGCTCTGAGCCAGCACAGCTGCAGAAATTACCAAAGGACTGCAGCTTTTGTGTCCTGAGTGTCTTAGAAATTTATTCCATGCCCCAGGCTGTTTTTATCAATGTGTGGTGGAGCTAGTGGGGAATTCAGGCTTGGGAGGAGAGGATTTCCCTCTAGCTGGGCTGGTCTAAATGCTCCCTCCATGAGCACCAGCAGAATTATGCCCTGTTCTGTGTTCCTGTGTGCAGGGTGACCCTGGGGTTCAATGTAAAGTCCCACAATCACTTCGCTCCCCCTCCCCTGGCCACATAGATTCTCTCTCCACTTGTTGTGCTGATGGGGCACTGCTGGGGAATGGAAAAAGGGTGGCATAGGCAATGCAAGATTGTCTTTTCAGCCCTCTTCAGTGCTGCTTTCCTTGATATAATGTTAAAACCAGGTAGTATGATTGCTCTCCTGATTTTTCGTTGTTCTGGAGGTGCTTGCTTATGTGGATAGTTGTTATATTTGGTGTTTATGTGGAGTGATGATCACTGGAGGCTTCTATTTGGCCATCCTGCTCCGTCTGCCTCTCTCTCTTTTTCCAATATTCCATCACTTAAAGAAATGAAAGCAGGAGTAAATTAGGATAGATATGTAGACTTATACATGTGTTGCATAGCTCTTTCCTCCCTTTGACTAGACAAACCCTCAGATATTAAAGCAGGATAAAATATTTTTGTAAGTCATTAGTGTTGCAATGCAGAGCATTATTATTAACAAATAATGCTAATAAATGTAAAATCCATGTGGTCCATCACACATGACCAAAGAACAGAATTTGGATTTGTCCCTGTAATGTAAGCTTCAAATATTCTAACTTTGTTCTATTAAATTTGCAAGCCTAATGTTGCATTAACTTTTACTTCAGCTAATTCTTACCTCTTTTTCCCATTTGTACTCAAAAAGCTCTTAGTGTTGAAATTCTATCCCTATTAAGCAAATCTCTTCCAATAAAACTGCTCCCTTGAATTGGATTATTTGCCATATAGTAGTTTATTTTCTCTTCCTAAATATTTGATATACATTATCTGGAACCAATTAACACACTGATCATTTCAATGTTTATTAAAACCCTCTTAATGACTTTTAAAGAAAAAATATGGTTGTATTTACAAATGTTATATACGGCATTAATCTAGGACATCATGCAGAGAGAAAAAGACATTGAAGGCATAATTTATTGGCTGTATAAAACAGGATTTTATTAGCAGTTTGTTGAAATATTTTCAAAATACTGTTATAAATATAGCAACAATTTTCTGGTAGAGAAATCAAGACAGCTTAGGGAATTGGTAAGAAGTTATGGGTGAAATTCTCAAAGGGTGCTATGGAGGCCCCAAGAAAGGGCTTAAATGCACTGGAGCGAGATAAGCAGCTGCAATTGATTTAGTGAGTAATAATGCAGAACACCAGGAAGAAAAGAGCAGAGGAACATGAAGCACTTCTGTCCTGGCTTCAGCCTTTTTCTGAAGGCCAAGGACATAATTCTACTTAACTTTTGAAATGGTTTTTCTTCTTAAAAAGTATCATTTTACTCTTTGACTATTAAGTATTTGTCAGTTTTAATACAACCACTTGATTGGTGCTCTCTGAAGGGCATGAGATTATCTTGTTTAAATGGAAACTCGAAACTTGCCTCTCCCTTCCTCTGCCACACACTAAGGAATGATTTTCATCTTCTGCCTCACCTTCTCAAGGATGAAGATACTCAAGTCAACCATTTTGCTCAGGAGCTTCTGGATGGATCTTGACGGTGACAGGATTGGAAAGAAGCCATGATATGTGCTGTAGTTAAGGCTCTTACCTTTGCTCTCAGAGACAGTTATAAGTGGTGTATCTGACAACACACAGCATTACTTTAAAGCCCCATATGTTAAGGATGATTTTATGCAGTCATTTAAGCAGAACCACACTTGGCTGCCTGGAACTCAGCAGGGACTGTTTCAGGGACTGGAAAGTCACAGTTCTTCAGGTGCAGACAGCTATGGTGACCTCTTTGAATACCTCACAAAGATTAGGCTGTCACACCTTGTCAGGTGTTCTATGCTTTCAGAGCTTCATCCTTTTAAAAGATTTACAGTGTTCTCATTGTTGTAGAATTTCTTCCCTCACATCTTCCAGCTTTAATTTCCACTCTTCCCATCTTATGGCCTTTTCCCCAACCAAACAGATTCTGTCACTGTTGGTAGACACTGTTTGCAGCATCTTACTGCAGCTTCCCTGTTCATGCTGTCTGCTCAGATTGGAACACTGCCATCTGCATAGCAACTCCTCCCTCCATCTCAGCCCATCAAAACTTTGCTTATCGTGTAAAGTTCAATCCATATACCACCTTTAAAAAAACTATTGGGGGACTAGAACTAGTCGTAACTGTATTAGATATATCATATATATTAGATTTCTTTTTTTACACTTACCAGTTAAAAGAGGAAACATACCACTATGGTTAAGTTGGGGTCTGGAATCCAATCACATGTATTCAAATACTGGCTGCTAAACTTAGTCTACATATGATATGATCTTGAAAAAGTTATTTAATATCTGTACTGCAGTTTCTTCATGTGTAAAATACAACAAATAATACCTAACATAAAGAATTTTTAAGATAATTAAATTGGAATGATATCTTGAGGCATATTTGGCACAATCTAAATGCTCTGTAATTTTAGAAATAATTTTACTGTTATTGGAACTTAAAATCTTGGATACACTGAATATTTATATATAATGTGCTTGGCAACAATAAAAAGCCCTAAGTACGAAGCATTCTATTATGTTGTTATATCTTCTACAACATTTAATATATTTCTTTGTACAAATTGGTCCTTCAATAAACATGACAAATTCATTTCATTATGAAACAGGCTCAGGTAGTTTAATTTTGAGCATTTTGGGAGTGGAAACTATCTCTTCTCTATAATTCCCAGTATGTTTTTATTATAAATAATCAATAAGTGATGTTTGAATAAATAATTGAAAATCTTAAAGAATAAAGAAATCTTGCTATTCAAGGTTTGTTATATGCCTTCTTTGTCCCAATATATTTGTCTTGCAAAAATATAGCACATATGTAATATCAAGTTAAACCAGTGTTTGGAGAGGTAAATCGGGGCCGTCTGTGATGTCAAGGAAAATTCTTCCTATTGAATCAATGGAATTGATGGGATCTGAAGGAGAGGCTCAGAGAGATGCATCATGGAGAAATCATTAATTAATAAACATTCTGTATGATTTAGCTTACCTGTGAAAATTAATTTTAATATTTCTTGGGGCTTTCAATATTTTCAAACTAAGAAATTTAAAAATGAAATTGAATACAAATAAGTCAAGTTCAGGCAACAAGAAGAAAAAACAAGCACAGTTTAATAAGAAGTTAATGGTGATACCTGGTTATGTACATGGTAATGGGTAAAGCAAGGTATTTTTAAACTGGCTCTCATACAGTTTAAGCTATATACTGAATTTAAAAAAATATCACTTTATCTTACCTATAACTCTGCAAGATCAGTTTCATTGTTCCTATTTTACAGACGAGAAAATTGTAGTCAAAGAGATAAAGTCAAGGTCACCTGATCACAAGTGACAACATAGGGCGTCAAATCAGAATTTGAGCCACAAAGCCCATACAATTTTCTATTACGCCACATTTAGAAATGACTTATAGAAAGTGTTTTGGTTCACAGGCATGATTTAAGTGAAGAAAATTTAGAGAACATATTGTCTATGCTACTCTAGTTCATTTGAACTAACCATTTTATGGCAGCGATTTAAGTAATAGTGAAATATGGCAGTAGCAATAGTCGATCCTTTGAGGGTAGAAATACTACCCAAATGGCTCCTTCTAAAAATGAGGGTTTGGGATTTGAAACCTCATAAATTCTACTAAAAACTCTTTTATTGCTCAGATGTGCTAAAGGTTATTCTGTTTTGAGACCCTCTTGATAGCTTTACCTGTTCTTAGCAAGAAGCAATAATTACTGTTTAAGAATGCATTAACTGCATGTACTGAATAATTATTGTGAGCCTCCACAACTAACATTTGACACATCTGCACAGTTTATTCTAGTATATACTTTAGCACTGTATTTAAACAATTTATAAATTGAGAAAGTGAGAGAGAGAGGGCTGAGGGCAGAGGGTCGGCAGGAAGAAGGAGCAAAGAAGAAAATACAGATATGAAGAAATAGAACCAGCATGAAGGGCTGGGAGTGAATGAGGCAGGCTGGTCAAAAGAAAGGGAAAGCATGGAAGAAAGAGAGGTGGGAAAGGCTCTAAACCTCTGAATCCCTTAGAGACCAAAACCTTTCTGAGCACATTTAAAAGAATTTCCAGGTCACAGAAGCACTCGCATTTCTGAAAGTAACAAAAACGGAAGCTATAATTTCACAGGTCAGCAATGCTGAGATTATCAGACCAAGAGAGATTCTCTAAGAATTTTGTGCTAGCCAGCAGTTTAGTCAGCATACTTTTTTTTTAAGTAAGTTATATTTCAAGGAACAGAGACCCTTTCAGGGTTACGTTGGGATTGGGGTGCATTATAAGGAAACATAGGAAGGAAGTGTCTTAAGTAATGCAGCATCTCGGAGTCTGGAGACAACCTGACAGAATCGAGAATTATTTCTTTAGTCCCTTGTTTTGTCTCCTGCCTTATCTGCTTCTTCAAATATGGTTTTTCTTTCCCTCTTTGCTGCCTTCATAGATTCCTCACAGCCTCTGCTGCTTCTGCTTACTGTCCTCTCTTTGGTGCCTCTCTTCTCTTGCCTTCAGCACCATTTTAGTTTTGTGTTTTTCCCTGTTTATCTAATACTCGCAAATCCCACAGCACAGAGCATCCGTGTAAGATAGAGTTTCCATGCTTGGATGTAAAGCCAAAGTGTTAGCACTAAAAGGACACTGAAGATAATTGTGTCTTTTTCTGATGACTGAAAAGATACTTCAGGGCCTTCAAGTGCCACAGAGTCATCTTCGAATGTATTAATTATCTTTCCTATTATTTGTAATTTATTTCTTTCTCATAAAAGTCAAGTGAGAAAATAAATTAATGAGTTGAGCTTTCCAGTAACTCAGACTCCAGATAAATGAAAATGTATTGTAATTGTGTGTTTTGTAATTGAAGTAAAAATCATTTTCTCAGATATAAGATTAAAGTAAATGACCTCTAACTTTCTGTCTAATTCCAATTCTAAGAGTCCCATGATCCACACAAATACAGTTCAGAGTTTCTCACTTCTTGATGATTGCTTTCGTAGAGTCACATTTAAAACTTGGATTTCCTCTGCTGTATCAAATACCTGGGTTAATCAAGAACTTGAAAGATGATTCTAATATTTTTAATTCATATGAAAGTAAGTCTGAAGGATTTTCTTTAAACTCTGGTGAGTCCTTGAAGACTCTATAATCACCAAGAGAATATATTAATTCTAATTTCATTCTCTATTCTAGTAACCAAGAGAATTTTAAAGTACTCTACATATTATGTGTATTTTTTGGCCCAGATTTTATTTTTTGAGAAGTGATATCAGGCTGCTAATTACTAATATCAAAAGCATTTTACAGAAAATAGAAAAAAAAAAACAGTCCCATTTAATTTCAGAACATGGTTTCATTGCTTAATGCCTTTTTTTTTTTTTAATTATCTAAGGTATACCCAGCACTGTTGTAGGCCCCTAGGATACACTAGCAAACAAAATAACTCAAAATTCCTGTCTTTCAGGAGTTTGTGTTTTGGTTACCTTTATGAAATGCTATGTCTTCAATATAAGTAAATATTTCATTTCTGGACCATTATTTTTTAGAGGCTCTTTTATGATATTCATTGTTTTGTTTTTGTTTTCACGTTTTGAGTCAAGTATCATGGAAATTATGTTGATTATTTACTAGAAACAATTGGAATATTTCATCTAATTTATAAAAACCACTGAACTTTGGACCTTTTAAACCTGTTAGTAAACCGAGGTTGGGCAAAATAGCAATATATAGAATTTTATGCTGTTTTCAAATTTAATATTTACTCAAAGGATAAAGGGAGTAGTGTAAAAAAGCTTTTCATAGCAATTTTCAGATTAGTTGAAAGATTATAAAATAGCTGATATGCAATGAACCCAGAGCAAATAAACTATTTTCACTGGCCATTATGAAAGAAAATAAAATGCTTTTGCTTTCTCTCTGGAATAAAGCAAGTATATAGCAAGCATTTGTAGCTGTGCTGTAATTGATTTCACTTGAGAGCAAAGACCTTTAAAACTCAATTGTGGCTCTGGTTGTGGCTGAATTATAAGGTTTTCCCATTGCTTACATAAAGCACTTGATACTCTACCTACCAATGACTGGTCCCTCTAACATGTACACATTCACCCTTGACTCTGCTATGGTTAAACTATTTTTATTCTGGCCACATACTAATGTTTGAGAACTTTGCCTCTGCCTGATAGAATTCTTAACCTAAAATACAGGTAATTATATTTTTCTAAAGCACATCTTTTCTCAAGTGGCAACATATATAATAAAATAGACATAAACCCTACCAGTAGCAAAGCTACTACTTAATTGGGTCATGCCAAGACAAAACTACATTACAAGTTTAATGTTAATCAATGGGGCCTTTCCATTGATAATGGCAGAAAATATTTTCCTCTTCCAAAGGCAAAGTTAGAACAGTTCATCTTTGTTCATCATTATTAAATCCAAGCAATTCAAGAAGACATAAATATTGACTTGAAAGCCTAAGGAATTTGTTCCTCTAGTGACATCAATGTGATTTCTAGAATTCTTTTTTTTTAATAGAGGTTCTCTTTCTTTTGTTACCTCCACAAAATACGCATTACCTAGTAAATCCAAAAAATAGACTTCACTCAAACAGTACAGTAAATTAAGCGTGGTCCTATCCAATGTAGTTTTAGAGATACTAAGAGAAAAACAAAATTCTTAGAAAATATATATGTAGTTATGATTTTTATGTCACTATTAATAGACCATGTATTTTTATAACCTAACATTCTACAGAATGATGAATAAGACAAGGCAGGATGAGAATAATGACCACAATCCTTCAATTTTTTGTTTCTAGTTTCTTCTCAAACTTGGACCAGTTTACCAATTTGAACAGATGCTTATTATGATTCTTGTTAATTACTGTGCATACACAAAACACGTATTCCTACACATAGGTTAGATAAATTAAGAGTTTTAAGTAAATGTCAAATAAAAAATGAAGTATTAGCAATAGTTTCCAAATTATTATTACCCAAAATGTTCAATAGCTGAGTGTCAATCTAGTCAACTGAAATTTCTTCCTATTCCACTTGCTAATTGATTTGATTAATAACTGTTTGATTAATAGAATAATATCAGTCTATAGAATGCTTCCTTTATGATATTTGGATTTGGATTTTGTTGGTACTTAGATAAGAAGATCTTAAAAATTTTAAAGATATGTGTTCAGTAGATCGTAAATCAAAGCTACACTCATTTTCTATGGATTTTTTTTCCTCTATAAACAGCTTTGAATTTGGGTCTCTAGAGGCAATATTTCCAAATGTGCTATCTGGTAGAAGTTTTACTGTAAAGAAAAACTTAAGTATTCAGCAAGTATGCTGGCACCACTGCAACCTGGTGCTGACAACCAGGTGTTAACTGACCTGACTGCTAACAATTGACTAATCATTTAAATAGAGAATAACCTCCACTTTAAATATGGTACTATGAAGTAGCCATGGAAGACCTAAGTGGGGATGTTCAGTGAGTAACCAAAGGGCTAAACAAATAAATAAGGAAATCTTGTTTGGAAACAGCTCTGAGAATCATAAACATACACACAACAATTTAAGTTATTAGAATGGATAGAATGTCCAGGGTTGTATTGAGGACTAAGATGAGTTTAAAGACCATGGATTTATGCTAACAAGCCTGTTTCTTTGGTATACTCCATAGACTACAACCGACAACTTAAACAGTTGGATTCGGCCAGAGTCAGGTTTTCCCCAGGTAGTTCTTATGAAAATGATACAAATAATCAATAATAAGAGAGGAGTGATTGAGGTAATGAACTTTTCAGAGAAGGATGTGAAGATGGAACAGAGTTGTTAAAAGAGGAAGAAAATAGAGGAGCCAAGGGCCAGAAGTGTCAGTGATTTTACAAACCAGGTAGTTTGAGAGTCATTGGGTAAAAAAGAAAAAACTATTTGAGTTTATGGTCAGATTACTGTTTGCAAAATGTATAACCTTGGAGGTGATAGATTTAAGCGTGATGACAAGGACCAGGTAGAATTAATTGCTCATATTCCTGTGTTCTCATAATGGTTTGCGCTTAATTCTACTCTAGCTCTTGTATAGTATAGTACAGTACAGTATAATATACCATATATATAATTGTATAGTAGTTGGTTTTATGTGCCTTTCTTCTTGACACCAATTACTGCAGGAGAGTAGGAAAAATAGTTATATCTATTTGTGGGACATGGAAGGATGTCTGGTATACAATGGATGCCCAACATGTACTTCATTTGCTAAATTTTAACTAATGAATTATCAACTTAAATTTAACGCTATGGTGTGGGTTTAGAGATATGTGTGTATCATGCACAGCATATGTATGTTTTAATAATGAGTGGCATTAAATATAGCTAAATATATATTTTTTTAAATATGGACCATATATTTACACTTTGAAGTAATCATCATATGTTTTCTAGTGCTACATGAAAAGCACTTTAAACCGCTAGTCTCTTGGTGGAAATTTTTGACAGTCTTATATGCAATCTTCTCTGCATAAACCTAGATAATCATTGTATGAAAGCTTTCCTTCCTTTATTATTTTCTTGTATTTTCCAGATAGGCAATATTTTTCTAACTTTAAATTTTATGTTTCATCCTGTAAGCCTTCAAGCTTTTACATGGAAGAAAAACATGACTTCTTAGCTCTCATGCATTCATTGAGATAAAAATATGCTTAAGTTTTGATTTTTAACATATTTTATTATCAATAGTGCTCTTAAAATATTTCCAGTATGAGGTTATTATTTATTGCAATTTAATTATCACAAGAGTAAATATGGAAAGTTTTACTTTAAACACATAAATTTTATACTTTATTACATCTATGGGAAATATTCTAAGAGAGTGAAATAGAAGGACAAAATAGGGTAAAATTTAAAATCTCCACATTTTAGGCTTAATCAGCCAACCTCTATTTCCAAAGTACAAAAAGCTGGAAAATATTTGAAATTTTTTTTCTCTAATTTTCATGAGTTAGATTGTATTCAGCTTTAAAATCTTAGTGGGAAGTATTTTTCTAATTATCAACTTTAGAGATAAATTAGTTCCCTCATATAACTAATAACAAATTAAATGTCTAAAAACTCTTTTTGTGTACATTTTTGCATAAACTAAAGAGTAATTTCAGGCTTTCTTGTATTTCTAGTTCACCAAACATCCCCTAAAAGTGAAAAATTTAGCCAATCAAGTGACTGGTTTGCCAAAGGCTTATGAATGAGGTAAATATATGATTTCACTGTTTGGAGCAATGAGTTTGTCATTGTATGACTAGAAAACTAATGTCTTAGGGTTAAATGATGATTGTTCATTGACATGACCTTTTAAAGAATAATCTGTAAGGATAACTGCATTGGGTTGGCTCCATGTTGACTCTATGTTAATATTAACAAAATGTTCCTAAAATTATGCATTTTAGATGTGTTTCCTAATATTGAGTGAGAGTTGTAACTAACTATGAATAGCTAGGTTATATTTATGACATCTGTGTAGGGAGTTGATGCATGGTTCAACAAATATATTTACTTTCCTTATAGAATATATTGGTAGTCATAATTTGAATGTTAAATAGACTATTTTTCACACTAAATGCAGATTAGATATCAGAAATTATTGCCAGAGAAGGATTACATAGAATTATTGAGTAGTGTTGGATGCAGCAGGTAAACAAGAAAATCGTGTATGTGTGTATGTGTTTGTGGTTTGTGTGTATATTGTTTGAAGAATCTGTTATTTATTGGGGTGATGATATTTATGCTTCTTCCAAAAGCTAAAAAATATAATTTATATGATCGTAATCTATGAAATGATGCAGAGTAGGTAACTTGGCCCCAGAACTACAATGTTGCATTAGTTTGAATATTGTGCATACATCTGGCATCAGTTTATGAAAGTTAAATTTCAGTATTACCTGAAGCTTGAAAATATGGATCATCTTTTGTTTCTATTTGCTTTCATTAATGGACTTTCTGTGATGCTCTTTCCCAGATATCAAAATGAGCTGTTGGAAAGTGAAAAATTTTGTTAATTCAGTAATCGTGTTAAGGTACACAACACATCTCCTTTCTTTCTTGGAACTCCACCTTTCCTCCCACCACTCACCATACACACAAACATGCACACCCTCTCAATCATTGCCTCTCTCCCTCTCTCCCTCTCTCCCTGTCTCTCTCTCTCTCTCTCTCACACACACACACACA
Source organism: Indri indri (assembly GCA_004363605.1). Classification (NCBI taxonomy): domain Eukaryota; kingdom Metazoa; phylum Chordata; class Mammalia; order Primates; family Indriidae; genus Indri; species Indri indri. The sequence goes on along the minus strand of RJWJ010000774.1, from coordinate 84,998 downwards.
CACATACACACACACACACACACACACACACACACACACACACACACTTACCTATTTATCTCAGGCCATGGTTTAGAGGACTAAAACTGACAGTACCATATAAAAAAGAATTTGTGAATCTCTTAACACAATAACTTGTGTCACAGCAGGCCATGTGACAATGCAGAGTGTATGTCCCTTTCCCCAGCTCTGTATACATGTCATACGTCTCTCCCTGCCCACCCCCACCACTCTGGTACTACTTAGAGCATTTGCATGTGTTCAGAGATAGACCCCTTGTCTTGGCATTGCCTTTCTCTTGATTGTCAGTATCAACACAGGTTTCTTCTAGCGTTACTACCGTTCTTCTAGCGGAGAGTGGCCTTTGGAAGTGGATTCCCTAAATGGAAAGAAAGAATGGGTGACACCACAACGGATTGATGTGTGATCACTTATAAACTATAACTTTTGGATTCTTGGAGGGAATTGAACGGCATTTTCCGAAGAGATAGCAGAGGTTCCAGTGTGAGAAGACAACTGGATGACACTCACTTTGCCTCAAGGGATATTTCCTGTTATGCAGCAAGTGCTCATATATGTGCCTAGGCTTCTTATTTTTATCATCATTGATTTACAATTTCATATTGGATAAGTCCACACGCATTCATTTACATCTTTCACATTTTTTATATCTCCAATTCTTACAAGTACAATTAAAACATAATTTTCCCCCGTTAACTACCACTATTTTTTCCTTGACTAATACTCCACACTAGCTTCACAGGAAAGTAAAAGAAAAAGAAAATCCTCATTCTCCCCTTTTCCAGATAAGCACGTCTTAAAACTTAATTCCGTTCCTTCATTGTTTTCCCATTTAAAAGGCCAAATAACCAAAACAAAATAGTAAATAATTATTGATTTTTGAAATCTCAAAAAATATAAGAGTAAATAATTATTTTTAATAGAAAGTTATAAGAAAATAATTTTCTGAATACTTATGCCTGCCATGCTAAAAAATTCTAAACAAGTATATTAATAACAAAAAGTGGCTATGAAGACTTAGTGAGGTGGGAAGCTTGTTTGTTGATGGGCATGTGTCTGTGAATGGACCGTGATTTAAATAGATCATTTGCCAGGCAGAGAGAGGAAATGGAGTAGCCAAGTTGTTCTAAAGAAACCCTGTTACTTCATATTATTTACACTCAAGTTTTCATATGAAAATAGCATAATCATTGTAACAGTATAAAACAAAATGCTGCTACGAGGGAATCTGAATTGAGTTCTTCTGAAAGCAAGGAAAACATTTATATTTGTACCCATATTCCAATAATAATTTATATGGATTCTGATAAATATGTCAATTTTACTTTACTTCTCAAATATGATATGAAATTGGATTTAACAGTATTAATAGCAAACTTTTTATATGCTTATTACTACAGTTTGTGAAATACAAGCAGTACTAGGTAATTAGTTTAAAATCATTCAACACAAATATTCTTCTAAATATGATACATAATAGACCTCATTCAGCAAAGATTACAGTGCAGCTAGATCATTATTTCTGACATTCAGCAGTCAACATCCAACTTCATTGCTGAAGATGCTTTTCACAGTAGCTAAACACTTGAAAATAACAATTGTGGTATCAGGGCAGTCATGAATAACACATGAAGTTGGAATTTACATTTCTCATTAGTAAAACCGCCTGTTTTCTTCTAAAGAATGTTGTTTATTTGGGTAAATAATACAAAGCCATGGCTTTTATATGATTCCTGTGCAACTGGAAAGTTTCAGTACTTAACTCCTTAGCCCGTGGATATGAAAATTTAGATGCCCGGATTACCACCTGGTAGCACCCCCTCTTCTCCAAAAGTAATTGTTAAAAATAAAAAGGACAAAAGGAAAGTTCCTGTCAGTTAAAATTTTATATAGGCACATTTTTTAGTATGGACTGCACAAATACCCCACTGAGATACACTCTCTCTACTCTTACATTTCCTAATGTGATCAATCACCAACAAGGACATAATATTTGTTCATGGCGCCTGCTAGCTCTATGTGTAATTGGAGAAATTCATGAATATTTATAAGCACAAATAATGAACAACAAGAAAAGCCACAATACTTCAATGTTAATCTGAAATTTCACAATACTTTCTGTGACATTTACTTGTTTCCTTACATTCCTTCCACCAGAAACGTTTACAAATGGCTCCTTATTCTGCCAAAACCAAGCATCATTCCAAGTCTCTTTCCTGGTTAGTCTTTGTCTTTTTGATGTTTTATAATAAGAATTGATTTTCTGTTCCATAGACCAATCCCAAAGTAAAAATAATTAAACAATACTCAAATAAGGCCTTTGTGACGATATTATATATTTACGGGATTGAAGAAACCTGCTTTTCCATAGCAGTTGCCCTTGAGTTTTAGAATATCGGTGATACTTAACACTCCTATGCTTGGAAGCAGTAAATGACTCCCCTCTTCTGCAAGACAGAGTCTCCCTAGTCTGTCATAGAAATCTTTCCTCCATTTGTCCCTAGTGTACATCTCAAGATTGTTTCTTAACATTTTCTCCCATAATAATAAAAATAATGGCTGACAATTATTTATTTATCAACTTACTCTGTGCCAGATATTTTTCTAGTATTTTTATATATTGTTTCACTTATGCTTACAATGCACTAAATACAGTTTCTCAACCTTGGTACTATTGACATTTTAGGTAAGTTAGTTGTTTGTTGTAGTGAACTATCCTGTAGTATCTACCTATTAACTGTCAGTAATACCCTTCCCCGAGTTGTGAAAATGGGAAATGTCTCTGAACATTGTTAAACGTCTTTTGGAGAGAAAATCACCCCCATTCGAGAATCACTGATCTAAAGCGACAGATATTATTATCATTCAATTTTACAGATAAGTAAACTGAAAGAGATGTTAATAACTCGTCGTCACCAGGCAAAAAGAATCAGGACTCAATTCATGGCACCTGTCTTCAGAGTCGACTGTCTTAACTGTTACTGTACTTTGTCACTTCCAAATTTAACCTGGTTGTCTTAGAGTTATGTTGTAGTCCCTCATAGTTCTCAGCTTCTTGAACAAGTTTATTTTAAGTGACTTAAACCATTAACCTTCTTGGTCTAAGAAAGAAATTAAATGTATACCTTTCCCGGTTTGCAAATGAAAGCTTAGATCCCATCAGCCATATTATTTTTAAAAATCAATACAAGACAAATATTCAAATATCAAAATAAAAAAGAAATGTGTACGTATATTTTAATTCTAAATTAGATAATTAGATAAATATTAACTGCCTGATAGAATAAAAGATGCAAAATAGCTGCTCAGTGAATATTATTCTCTCTGAATGCATGAGTCTCACTTTCTTCCCTACTAAAGTCTATTTCTAGTTGTTTCCTATGCAGCTATTCTTTCCAGAATTGCACAAAATTTATCTCAACTTGAATGACAACAATATTAATAATGAGGTAGCTTAGCCTAAGGGGTTAAAACACAAAGTCTGGGCTTCAAATCCAGCTTTCCTGTTTATTAGCAGTGTGACCATGCACAAGTAAAACAAGTCGCTTACACTCTCTGTACTTCTGCTTTATTGTCTGTATGGTGGAAAGGAAAATCACGTCAATCTTAGGTCTACTATTAGGAATATATGATTTAGTAAGTCCCATATAAGTGTTTGTTTATGTACACATTTCAGTTAGATAGTTATGCTATGTTATCTTTTAAGATCACAGCTTAGGCTTTGTTCTCATTATATGAATTCAATATAAACAAACCTAAGCATAAATACATATATGCACACACACACATATATATAAGTATAAACACATGTATGCATTTTAACCATGCAGTTGGGTTGTTTTATCTTTTAGGAACATCACAGCCTAAAATTTGTGTGTCATTATGTTAATATTTTCCTTAGGTAATCAATGTTACTGAGTTTCAAAAAATTCTGAGGCTTTGTCAGTACTTACCATCCCAGAAAGCATCCCCTTGTAGATACTACAAGTATCTATGTTTGTTTCTCTCTCTTAATTTTAAGTTATTTAAGAGTAAGATTAGGTCTTATTTACCTATATGTACCTTTTGTTCAGAACAGCAAGTCATACAAATTTTAAAAATCATCATTGAATTAATGTCATCTGAGGCCATAATTTGCTAGTATTGAAAAGCGTTTACGAGGTTCCCACTGCCAAAATACATATAGCATGTAGAAAAGTGAACTTTTCACAAGTAAATAAATTCCACTTATATCAATTTTCTGAGAAGTAGTATGTAAGGGTATTTGTATGGTATGAAAACATAGGGATATCTGAAAATATTTCCGAATCATCGGCACAGGATTTGTTTTCTTAAAAATTCAATAAAATATCTTGCTGGTTGACATCTCTGAAGCTAACAACATTAACTCTAAAAGAGAGGGATAACTAACTGAATGCAATATTAAGCGAATGTTCACTGACTTAAATCACAGCTGTCACACACAAGAGGGAAATAAGTGGTCTGAGAGCTTCTCATATAAGAAAAAGTTTATATTATGCAGGATTATGCAAACTAAACATGAATCCAAAGATTACTAGCATTTGTCTGAACTTAACATTTTAACATTTTGAAAATACAAAAAAGGTCTTGAGAAGTCAGAGTAATCAAGCTAGAAATGAGTTTATTCACAATAATCCTTTGTAGCTAGAAAGTGCACACACGTAGAATCAATAGTCACACCTTTTGCTTGCTCCACCATAAACTTCAGTGGGTGGCACATTAAACTGCAAATGAACTGCTCTTAAACTTTCTTAATAAAATGTCAAATGAATTCTCCATGTGTCTTTTTAATCTTCAGCAATATTTTCAGTTTTTACAATTATAAACTACTTGGTAAATAGGTGGCAACTTTTAAATAAAAAGAAAATCTTATTTAGAATGATAATATTTTATAGAAACACGTTATGTCATCTCATATTCTCAAAAATATGTGGCATAGTTATTTATTATCAAGGATGTGAAAAACTTTTATAAATTCTATTTATTACTGTCAATTGTATTTTTCAATTAAAATGACAACCTTTGATTAATCTAAATCCCTATTATTATAAATGAACAATACATTCTATATTCCATGTTGTCATTTTAATATTAATTATAGTCACATTTTTATACAAAGGAAATAAACATATGTTAAAGATTCATTTACTCTTTTTAATTAAAAATTCTCAACCCAATACATAGAGGGAAAGAAACGATTAAATAATTAACTTTTTTTTTTCTTTGGAGATCCCTGTGCATTTTAATTTACATGTTGATTATGTAGCCAGGAAAAGTCTCCCAAGTTAAATTTGATTAAGTGCAGCAGAAAGTGCCTTAAAATGAATAGATGGCTGAAACTGGAGAATGTATTTTGTCTAATTATGTTAATGAACTACCCTGATGAGACTTGTTTAGTACAAATGGCCCCCTAACCTTTTTATTGACTGTAAAACAGAATACTTCTAATATCTACAGAGTTTTACTCCATTGTACATTTTTTTTAAAAAGCTAAACACTTAAACCACTTAAATACTTTAGAAAATAGCGGAATAGGTAAAAGATCTCAGCATTTGTCAGCTCAGCTATGAAAGTCGTGCTTGTTTATTGGAAAACTCTTGCATTGAGGGCACAAGTGTTTTTTAATAACTTCCTTTGTATTCAATACTAAAATAGACATTGTGGTAAAATGCACAAAAATTACAAATTATGTAACCCATATGCTTATATGTAAGGGCTAGAGCTTATGCACTAGAAAAAAAAAAAGCAATATCTGATGATAAGTTGTAATAGTATATAACCTGTGTGGCATTTATAAATGCCATAGTGTTCAAAAAAGACATTGATGGTTTGAATACGACTCCTTTCATATGGGAAGTGTGTTGCCTGTCAGTGCAATGCATAACTTTCCTGTGTCACTATATTTAAATTTTACTCATCTAATCATCCAACGCATTGAAAGGATAGTTTAGCTATTTAATACTAATAACTATTGAAATTAATTTATCTTGGCTAAAGTCATTATGGAAGTCTTCATGGCTATGTAGTGACTCAAAAGTGTGTGTGTGTGTGTGTGTGTGTGTGTATGTGTTTAAATTATATATATTTAAAAAGTGAACTTTCCACATGGATAGAAAATAGAACCACTGTAATATTTTGCCAAGAATTCAAGCCATTCTATTCCAATTACATTGTGAGGGTTTGCCCTGACATAAGTTCTTGTATATGTAAAAGATAACTTTTTACAATTTTAAGTAAAAACAATAGTCATGGACACCAGTATGTTATTAAGTTGCCATTAAAATGCAGAACATCAGAAAAGAAGGAAAACATTCTGATATAATTTTTGATGTTGAAAAAAATGCTGTGCCCAGTGCAATCGCAAGCTTATGAAACCAAAATATATTTATATATCTAACTATTAGAAAGCACACCCAAACTTCAGCAGTAGTAATCTTTGACTGAGAGGATTATAAAATGATTTTTTGTATCTTCTTCTGTATATTTTTCTATATGTTCTAAAATTTCTATAAGGTACCTTATTTTATTACATTTATGTAAATATGCATTTTTAAATCAATACATCTCCTTGGTAAAATAATGAATTTTTTAATCAGTTGTTTAAAAAATGTTACATGGGAGAATGTTTCGGGAGCCCCCAGCTAAATTGGAGCTCCAGTGGTAGAGAGGCTAGCAGGCCTCCCCTTACAGGAAATGGAGGGTAGTTGGACATGGGGTTTACAGTGTGCCCTTCATGGGAAACTTCTTTTACCTGGGGGACTGCCTTGTGCATCAACTGGCAATCAGAAGGTCCCTCACATGGGAAAATTGTTTACACTGGCGGACACCCTAATGGCTCCTGTCTGACTTGTGTCCAGTTTATGCCTGCCTGATGATCGCTGTGGTACTGGGAACCCGATCTTGTGTTCCCCTGGTGTCCTAGGGAAAACCTTGGCTGAAATAGCCCCTAGTTCTTCAGATGAAAGGTGCCAATTCAGCATTACCACAATAGGAAATAAATCTAAAGATTTTTACTTAGCAGATCCTGGGCAAAGAGGGTCCAATAAGTCAGAAAGGCAGTCCTCTGTCCCTGGGTGACACGAGACAGGAATGAAGAGTCAGGCAGAGAGAGAGAGAGAGAGAGAGAGAGAGAGAGAGAGAGAGAGAGAGAGAGAGAGAGAGAGAAAAGCATGTATAACTTGCAGTATATATAAGGGAACAGGGTGTGAAAAACAGGAATTGATAGTAGGAGAATGTACTTTGTTTTGTGTGGGACGAATAGGTTGACATTAGAGGAAAATGTGCTCTCTTTGATTCTAACTGATGCCATTTGCTTCTGTAACCGTGCTTGCTTTTAGTTGTTTGTTAAATATAGGAGTAAGTGCAGGAGTGACTCAGCAGGAGTGACTCCATGACAGGCTGAATTTCCTGGAGTAGGCCTAAGTTTTGGTTTCCCCGAAATGACGCTGACCACAACTGGCGCCGGCGGGAAAATCAAAAATCCCGAGGCTTGGAGCCAACCAACCAGGAGTCAAAACAATCAGCCACTTTCAAAGGAACCAATGGACTAAGGGGGGGGGGGGGGATGGTGTGCCCAGCATGTCGTGTGCAACTTGCGTGTCGTGTGAAACCTGCGTGTCGTGTGGAAAAAAGTTATAAAAGCTTCACTTTTACCCCAAGGTGGGGTCCTGTCCCGGTTCATAGGAGAGGCCACTGCGTTGGTGCTCTGGGACTTGGACCCTAGCTCTAGCTAGCCAATGAACTCCTTTGCCATTTGCAGCCTCGGTGACTCCGTCTCTCTGTTCTTGGGGTCGAGGGAAATCGGACCTAACAGGTGTGGGTCACTTTAAGTTTGCAAGCAAATACTTGAATGGTCCCTTTAAAGGAAGCAGGGGAAAAGCAGAGAGCCCAGTCTGCCAGGTGGGAGAGATGCCTCTAAGTTTTTATCTCTGGCCACCTGCTTGAGCCATTTTGGTGTAGTACAGAACTGGAAACTGTCACGGGTGACCACGTCTCTGAAAAAACTGTCACAGGTGACCACATCTATGAAAAAGTTAAACTTGTATTCAAAATGGATGCCGAGGAGACATCAAATTATAAGAATTCACTACAAGAGGCAATTACTTGAGTCTTTCTCTAAAATTGATAATTGTACTCACTGAACACAGAAGGTAATATATATAGTACGTTGCTGAGTACTATTTTTCCTTAACAACACCCATTTATTTTAATACTGATAATAATTATTTAAAAACTTCATATTCCTATGTTTGAAGCATATTTCCCTCCCTTAATGCCTGCATATCTTTTTATTTTAAAATTTTTCTCTCTTTTATTTTATAATAAACTAGACTGTTCTGTGATCTTTGAATGTAACTTTGGAGAATGAAAAATGCCATAATCCCCTCCATCCCTTCTCAACTCAAACCAAAAACTTCAAATATCCTGTCTAGTCACAGTTTAACAGGAGTTAAATATAAAGCAAATATTGGGATATAGTGTAGTAACTTTAACAGTCTCTGGTATTCAAGCAAATGCTGAGGGCACAGAAAGAATGTAGCTAACACATAATTGTTAGCGATGCGATACCTAAGAAAAGAGAAAAAATATTTTCCAGGAAGAGACTGGTAGCAAACTTGTTACCCTGAAACAAATTAAGAACAATAAGGAAAAGATAGATATATTATTATCCTGATATTGCAATTAGAAAGATTAAATACTGTAACCAGCTCTATGAACACATTTCTGTAACCTCTATACGATTTTTCATAATCTTTTCCCTTAACTACCTGACCTTTTGAGTTGTTTCCCAGAAAAGGTAGATTTTCTACAAACCAAAGGAGCTGCGATTCTGAAGTCACCTGCACAGACTTCCTGACTGCAAGATTCACCTGTCCCCACAACCTGTCCCCAGTGTAAATAGTCCATTGTTAGTTATACCTGGACATGCCCCAAGGCATGTGGCCACTCCTTTAAAATCCCATGGTCTCTGTTAGTCAGTGAGAGAGATTTGAGGCAGCTTCTCCATTCTCCCAGCAAGAAGTCTTTCACATTAAAATTAGTTTCATCCTTGGGAATCCTCATTGTCCCGGTAATTGGATCTTTGTGAGATGGGTAACTGGGCCTAGATCGAGACCCCCTTGCAATTTGAACAATACTTTTCCCAAGGTCACAAAGCCAATAATTATTAAAATTAAAACTTGATCCAGAGTTGTCTTACTTCAAACTCTATTTTTCAATATTTTGTAACTTTCCATTAAACTGAGAACACATTAAAGATAACCACTTTCCAAGAGGCTGAGGTAGGCATGTAACTTCCTCTGCATCATTTAAAAAAGTGTCCTATTAACAACTTGTTTGGGCATTTAAGAGCCATCTGTTACTCATTAATTTTAATAAATTGGGATTCTCTGTGCCTAGGTGTCTTTCAACTTGTAGGAAAATGTATTCCTCAGTGACTTATTTTCAGCCAACAGTTAATAATACTTAAGCATGTAACCATTTGCATGCCATGCACTCTGTTTCCATGCCTTTATCATAATATCTGGAGTGCAGAATCTATCACAACTAGACATTATTATATGCAACTTGTTTCATTTGTTAAATGTTAATAGAAATCACAGTTTCCATGAAATATAAAGGAATTAAATTGTATGTAACATTCCGAATATCACATATAAATTCATGAATTCTTAGCCTCATTCAACATAGGGACAGGCATTGTACTCAAGATAGCAATCAGAGGAAAGGAAAGGATATGAGAATCAGAAAAATGCCAAAAAGATGACTAAAAGGAAATTCATTTGCTTTCGAAAGAAAGGAAAACATTGAATCAAAAAGAGCCCACATATTACACATAGAAAATTTTATTTGAGTAATATATGTGCAAGGCTGTTTACACAGATAAAGTTAAAGAGATATTTGGGAACTGCTGGCTTCATTTTGTGCCAGGTACACATGCCAGTGCCTTCATGGGCTTGTTGTAAAATTAAATGAGAATGCATAGAAAGCACTTATCATACTGCCTGGCTCATATTAAGCAGTCAATAAATGCTAGCTCTTATGATTTTTTATTGTGATCATTATTCTAGAAGCCTGAGATGAACAATTTGGAGGTATATTCATTAATGAATTAATGTAACAAATACAGAAATGTTTATATCATTGAAAATTTTATTGAATCTGCATGGTAGTTATCTAGACAATTCAGTTGAGAATGTTCACTGGGGACTGGGATTATTTGGTTTGGCTGTCATACTCTGAGATAATTAGTTGGATAATTGACAAATATTCCTGTTCTCTCATACCAGCCAGCAGCTTGCAATAGATTTGTAATAGTGGAGTCAGTGGACTTCTTTTCTATAATATTGCTAATTGGAAAAGAAAAAAAAAAAAACAAAAACAAAACAGGTATATATGTTTTTCCTAAAAGACAGTTAGAGACCTCAAAATGTTTTTAATTACCCAAAAGGAAATAGGGATAGTATAAATCTGGTCATGCATTATGAGTATTAGTTCTATATGATGAGTGAATTAGAATACTAAGAGTACATTGATTTTGTCAGTGTATAAAAGTCACAAGCTTCAAATTGTGTATACTGAAAATGCAAGGACATGGTGAAAAACTTGTCACTTTTTGTGATGCTTTTTGAATGTGTTTCTAATCAGAGAGTGCAACAGCATGGTCGTTTTGATCGCATAGTTATTTTTCTCAGCTAAAATTATACAATTGCCATTAAGGCTTATAAATTAGCCTCTCACGAAATTAATTTGGTTTTATCAGTTCCCCAGTACCTGATTTCTAGTGAATTGGAAACTGTCGCCCTCCTGTATCTGGGAAGCTGTGATATAGTTTCAGAATCAACTGCCTAGTATAGATAGCTCACCCCCTACGTCCCACTCATGAAATGGTGGAGAATAATCCTCTTATAACAATATATATGTGGCTCCCTTTATGAAGGCTATAGGCCTGCCAATCACAATGAAACTGGAACTGAGTAGGAGCATCCTAGGTCAGCAGCAGGTTTGGAATGTTTTCTTTCTGCAGTTATCATGGAGAGAACAAGTTGGGCAATTGACCAGCTCCCTGCAGAAAAGATGGCTCTCCCCTACGGAGAAAACCAGGAAGGCAAAAGGACCTGAAGCCAGGTAAATTGCCTGCAAAGTGTCTCCAGCCATCCGAGGCTGGAGTGTAACATTTCCGGGGAATAGAACAAGCATTTTTGGCCCGGTAAGCTACTTAAATGTCACAGGAACAGAAACCTGCTTTTTCTAAACCTGCGTGGTTTTTAATACCTCTTGTTCATGATTCATTTCTCTTTGTTCTTATATATTTTGTACAATTCCTTTTGAAAATGCAAGTTTGTCTCTGATATGCAATGGGGAATGAAGAAAAATAACATTTTTCACACATAGACTGATATCCTGATATTTTTAAGGGAGGTTAGCATAGCCCATGGGCCAAGAGAGGATGTCAAAAGATGTATTCCATGCAAATAAACCTCAGGAAGGTGTCACTTAAGGGGAGTGAGTTAGGTGTTGGTGAATATTAGTTTAGCTAACCTTCTCCAGTGACAAATAATTTGGAGGGACTGATTTTGGCCATATCCAGGGAGACTTGTACAATTGCTAAGTAGTCTGCCTCTGTACCACAGTTTAGCTACAATGATGTGTGTGTTGTGTGTATACACATATACATATACATATACGTGTGTGTGTGATATATGTCTGTGTTAATGTCAATCGTTTTTAGAAATTGTGAGTATACCCTGATGTGTGACACACTGAGAATGTTCAAATGCTAGTTCTACTTCTCATGGCTACAGTTTTCATCAGTAAAATGAGAATATTAACAGTATAACTAATTAGGTAGGTAAGAATATTAAAGAAAATATTTTTATAAGGAAATTATAACAGCACTTGGCACGAGTAAGTATACAAGAAATATTAGATGTTGTTATTATTATTTACCTATGAATCTGTTTAATTATCTAGGTTTTTTTTACTTAATAGTTAAGTTTATACAATTTTTCATTAATATAAACCCTGAAAATGCCAAGATGTTATATGAATCATGTCCTAGGAGTTAACATTTATTATATTTTAAGTAAATATGGGACCACTAATTTCAGTAATTGCAGAAAAGGAAAGCAAACCAACCCTCTAACTAACAACTATGAATTTATGAAAATGAGTGTGTGTGTATGTGTGTGTGTCTGTGTGTGCATGCTCTAAGGCAGTGCTCCCAACCTTTTTGGCACCAGGGACCAGTTTCATGGAAGAGAATTTTCCACAGACTTGTGGGAAGGGAATGGTTTCGGGATGAGTCAAGTGCATTACATTTATTTTCTGTCAAACCTCTCTGCTAATGATAATCTGTATTTGCAGCTGCTCCCCAGCACTAGTATCACCGCCTCAGCTCCACCTCTGATCGCTAGGCATTCGATTCTCAAAAGGAGTGTGCAACCTAGATCCCTCGCATACGCAGTTGAGAGTAGAGTTCATGCTCCTATGAAAATCTAATGCTGCCGCTGACCTTACAGGAGGTGGAGCTAATGCGGTGATGTGAGTGAAGGGGAGCAGCCGTAAATACAGATGAAGCTCACCTGTAAATGCAGATGAAGCTCGCTTGCCACTCACCTCCTGCTGTATGGCCCAGTACCTAACAGACCACCTACCAGTACCAGTCTGTGACCTGGAGGTTGGGGACTGCAGATCTAAGGTATTAGAAAATTAACTAAGCAGTGAAGAACTGAAGAATTGTAGTCATGCAATAAGGCAAGACTTTGTAATTGAAAACCCTGAGATGCAATTGGAATAGATTGGAATAGATCCTCAAGAATGTCAAAAATCAAATTTACCAGAAATTCGCTTTTAACTAAACATGCTTAATCTCTTTAAGAAAATAAAAAAAATGCCTAAGAATTTCAACTGAAAAAAATAGAAACTGTAGAATTATTTATTTGATGATTAGATTTCAAAACAGGTTATTCACATCTGAAGAGAGAATTTCTAAATTGGAGCACAGATCATAAGAAAATATCTACAATGTAGCATGGAGAGAAAAAACAACACATAAAACAAACAAACAAACAAAAAATAAGTAGCCTAAAAGATAGTTTGAGAAGTTCTGGCATACTTGCAACTGAAATCTTAGAATAAGGGAAGAGGAGGCATGGGGTAAAAGCAATATTTGAAGAAACAATGAATATCCAAAAATTGACAAACATATCAAACCAAATATTAAGAAAACACTTAGCACCAACCAAAATAAAACAATACATAAGAAAACAACAAGAACAACACAAAAGCACTACTAGACATATAATGTAAAACTAATTAAAAACACATGGAAAAAAAAAAACCCTTTAAAACATCCAGATTAAAAAAGACGTATTTTCAAAGGAACAAAAATTAAAGCAATAACTAAATTCTCAACAGAAACAATAAATACTGAGATAATGAAAACACACGTTCACCTCCTGAAAGAAAATAGTTGCCAGCATAGAATTCTGTAGATAAGGTAAATATCATCTTAAAATGCATATAAGATAAATGCATTTTAAAACAATGAAAACAAATAAGTTGTCACCAGAGACATCCTTAAATTCAAAGAAAGAGAAAGATTGAAAGTAAAAAGATATAAAAAAATATATTACACCAAAAAGAAACAAATACTATCTGCTGAAAATAAGTAATAAGTAGACATATTACTATCAAAAAATTAAAATTTAAGGCAGCTTTTCTAAACCAGTGTCCACAAGAAAACTAAGTGTCATTGCCATAAGGCATCCATTATGTATAATAAATTAACTTATTTCCTACACATCTGAAGTATTAGCTAAGGTACATTCTTGGAAGGAAAATAGCTTTTCAAATAATTTTCTGTAGAGTTTAATTTCATCACTGTATCCCCAAAAGAGGTAAGGTGCTTTAAGGTAAGAAATAATATCAAATAACAAAGAAGGGCAATTTAAATGGATGTTAGGTTTCAATCACCAAAACTGTATAGCAACTCACTTTGTATTCACCTAATAACATAGCCTCAAGTCATAAACAGAACATTTGACAAAATTTATCAATTCTAAAATCTGAATCAAAGAGTTTAACACACTCTTTCAGTTATATTGAAAAAAACTGACAAAAAATGAGTATATAGACTATTTTAAAAATACAATTAACAAATTTTAACTAATTATTTACACACACATAAAGAGAGAATGTAGGATTCTTCAAGTTCATAAAAAAATCATAGAAATTTATCAAATGCTAGATCAAAATGTAATCTTCTAAACATTTCCCAAAAATTGAAATCATTAAGTGTCTTCTCAGACCACAGTGCAATAAACTATAAATCGAAAATATAACTATAAATCACAAATTCAGAAATTAATAAAGTCACTTTTAAGTAATTTATGGAAAACCAATAAAATCACAAAGGCACTATTGTCTAGAAATTACTAAAATGCAATATATCAAATCTGATGGGATACACCTTAAGACATACTTAAATGAAAGTGTATTACTTTAAATTAATACATTAAAAAATACTAAAATTGGATTAATCTAAACTGAATTCCCAGGAAGTGAAAAGAAAACCCAGCAACTTAAAAACAAAAAAGGAATAAAATTATAAAGGCAAAGGTAGAAATTAACATATAATAGAAAATATAAACAAAATAAAATTGGTTCTCTATAAAGTCTCAAATAATAATGTAAATCCAGCGACACCAAGAAAAGAGAAGAAGGGACAAATAAGCAATAGTAGCGATAGCAAGGGGAATATCGGTGTGTGTCACATACACGTTAATGACAATAAAAGTATGTCATGACCAACTTTATGCCAGTAAGTCGAAAAAATTAAGTAAAATGAAGAAATTACAAAAAATGTATTAGTATTAAATCTGAATAGCCCTGTAAATATTAAAGTAATGAAATCTAGATTGAAAAATCATAAGCAGTAGAAAGCCCAAAATTTAAATAACTTTGCTAGTAAAATCAACCAAGAAAAAGTCAGGGGAGAAAAAACAATTTTACAAAACCATTAAAGCGAATACAAAGAGGAAAAACTTTCCAAGTTTTTGTTTTGTTTTGTTTTGTTTTAGCCTAGCATAATCTGAAAAAAAAACAGGCAAAATTAGAGATAAATCATGAAAATCTCACTCATGAATGTACAATAAATGTACTAAAGAAATTGGTAGCATACTGAACTCAAAAATCTTTAAAAGTATGTATTTCAAACAAGAGTAAGTGTGGCAACCAATACACACTCAAACAGCACTACTAAAATTCATGGTGAGAGGAGCAATAGCACTTCTGATAGTTCACCTGGTATGAACACGATGCTATAGAAATATGACATAGAAATACCCTGATACCAGCAATATCCTCTCAGTAGAGTATACATAGTTGCTGGCAGCATCAAATTCTCCCTTGGCAGCTGTAGGATGTGGCAAGGTAGTGTCAGAATTCTTAAAAATAGGATTTATGGTTGAGAAGCACCAGTTTATGATCAAAGGATCAATTAAGCACTGGGCCACAACTAGGTTCCACGTAGCTTTACAGGAAGATAATTACTTTTAATGAAATTTAATATCCATCAATAATAAAAATAATCACTGTTTATTTAATATTAATTTAATAAAACACTGCTATGATTATTATTATTAACAATGTAGGAGAAAGAAGATCATCCTATTTCTGGTAAAGGGTGAGTATAAGCACAAAATGAATATTATGGCAAACATCTTAGTAGTAAAACATTAAAAATTATTTCTGAGATTTTTTCAAACATTCTACAGAAGAGTCTGGCCAGTACAATAAGAAAATAAAAAGAAATAAAAATTACTATAATGGGAAAAGAAGAAATAATCCCAGTATTAGCAGGTGAAATAATTGTTCATGTAGAAAATCAAAATGAAACTACTAACGGTTTAGTAGTACACTGTGAGCTACTGAAAGTGACTTTAGCAAGTTTGCTAGACAAAATTTCAACGTGAAATATTAAATTGTATTTATATATACCAGCCAATGATTGTTAAAAAATAAATTAAAAGATATTTGTAATGGCATAAAAATCATTAAATTCTAATATTTAGTAATAGATATAACAAAAATATGTAAATCTCTAAAAAGTTAAAACAAAATTTTGTTGAGAGAGATTAAAGACCCACATAAAAGAAGAATAGACATAGTTGTTCACGGATTGTAGAATGGATATTGAAAAGATACAAATTCTCCCTCAGATTTATTTATAGGTGCAATCAGCCCCAACCAAAGTCACTAAATAATGATATAGAAATTGACAAACTGATATAAAGTTTTACATGGAATTATATATGGCCAAGAATGTCAAAAATATTTGAAGGAGAACAAGAAGGGAGTTGTTAAAAGGAAGACTGTGGCATTGGTGCATGGATAAATTAAACATAAAAGAGATTTTTTAAAAAAATACATATGTAAATGGGTTTAATCCACAGCAAAGGTGGCACCGCAAAGCAATGGGTCTGTCTTTTGTAAAAATGGTGCTGGGTGAACTGAATATCTATTGTAAAAATGAAATATGGGATTGTTAATGATAATTCATAGAGTAGTGTACTTTTATTCTGTGTACTTTTTTGTATGTATCTTATGCTTCAATTAAAAATAATTGGTGAGTCAAAAATAATGATTTTGAGACTTTATCATAGGAACTAGAAATATGCTATAAAATTATTCATATTCAGTCTGACTATTCGGCCTTAACATGAATACTTTACCCCGTCTGTACATTAATTATTACATAAATAAATCAAAATAGTACAAAAAATTAGGATAAAGCTTTTCAAAAATACATGATATTAACACCTAAGGTAGTTTCATAAACAAAAGCTTGTCAAAGAATCATTGTGTTTTACTGAAAATGCAATAATAGAAGAATGAATAAATGAATGGATGGATGAAATTCAGCTAACAATCTGTCTTTATCTAAAATTTTTTAAATCTCAAAACATAAAACAAGAAAAAGAATTGGTAAATGGCAAATATGTGGTTAGAAAGAAAGTCTGTTAGCCCCAGCAGGAGTTCTTTCGATGGAACTCAACTGAAAGGTAACACAATAGAGGTGGTTTTCTTCAATTCAATCCAATTTAATTCAATTGAGCAGACATTTTTTGAGTGACTCTATGTTTAAGGCCCTGTGCTAGGTGATATTTTTCTAGGAAAAATATTGAAAAAAAAATGGAGAAAACATGGAAATTTACGACAACTTTATTTCAGATTCTTTACCCATTTTTCTTCAGGCCAATAATAAAATTTTTTACAAGCTATAGGCAAAGTTTTGGTTTTCTTTTTTTAGTTGCATTAAGAGATTATATGTTTTTAGAGGAGACAACTTTGGCAAGGCACAAAACAATCAGAAAACTTAAAAGGACTATATTTGACAATAGCATGAGTACCAATGTTATATTTCCTGTCTTAATAACTTTCAAATTGGGCATTTGTATTCTTTTTGGATCATGCATGAATTAAACTTTAGGAAAACCATCAGCCAGACAAAATTCTTCTTATATCTATCATATTTGCTTGTATATTCATCTCGTATTGCCAGGGTGTTTGCTGAGTGCTTTTTTCCTTTATTTTTTCTCTCTGTTGATTTTTATTTTTTGGCTTTATGTTTTTTTATTAATAAATATTAGGACAAATATAAACGTTTTTTGTATTTTTTAAAAGGTTTGGTAGACATATTATCAAACACTTGTCTGTAATGGTAAAAACATGAATATTGCTATAGGTTATGGATACACCTTTGACACAAATCATAACAGGAGCAAATTAAATAAATTAATCATGGGCCAAATTTAAAACTAATTAAATTATGGAAACACAATTACCAGTGAACATCTTATTTATTTATACATTTCAAATGAATATAACAAGTTCAAATAACTTAATCATTCGCAGAAGTGAGTAATCTCTGAGTTGCTCTTTTTAAGAATCAATACTGAGGAAAAATTGATCATCCAGCCCTGCTGATTTATACAACTATCAGTTCTTCTTTTTTAAGTTTTTGTTCTGGGAGAATTGATTTTTTTAGTGCTGATATACCTATCTTTATCAGTAAAGGAGAAAATAGTTTATATTATATAGCCATTTATTCAAACTCCAATCTATATAAAAGTAGTCATTTATCAATACATATATTTATTAAAAATTCACATTACAAAAATGGGATAATTTGGATTGCCCTAATGTTTTCTCTTTCCAGACAAGAGTATTCTCTATTGAGCTTTGTGAGAATCATATTGTCACATCTTATTAAAAATTGCTGCTACCTTTAGTACAAGATATAGGGAACAACATATTTCCTTTTTGAGTCTCAGGATACTGTCCCTGTTTCAAATGGAACTGCCCTCTGGAAACATATACATAATTTGAGACAGTTTTAACTGGTCCCCAATGCCTAAAATAAATTCAAATTATCACTTTCTTTCCCATTCTTCTTGCTCTTTTTTTTCTCCTTCCTCTGAACATTTAGGTCACTTGCTCTTCATCTGTGTTCCTTATAAACTTCTATGTTACAATTACTTCAATTTCCACTTATTCAATCCCAACTCTAGAGCCATTGATCATAAATGCAGATTTATTATTAGCTTAAGTCTATAGCTGTGTGGACCTTGGTTGCATTGTATGAAAAGTTCATAGACACAGCCATATATAAAATACTCAGCATCTGTATGTTTTAATTAATGTTTTTTGGAGACACAGAATTAATGGGGTATGTGAGTATGGGTGTGGAGATGTGTGTGTACTTATTGTCCAGTTATAGATCTTCTTTGGAGAAATGTCTGCTTAAGTTCTTTGCCCATTTTTGAGTTAGTTGTTTTGTTGTTATTGTTTTTAGAAATTTTCTAGATATTCTGGCTAATATTGTCTTATCAGATATATAATTTGCAAATATTTCCCCCTGTTCGAGTACCTTTTTAAATCTGTTGATACTGTGTTTTGATTCACAAGTTTTAAAAATTTTCATGAAGTCTAAATTGTCTATTTTTTCCCTTTGTTGTCTAGGCCTTTGGTGTCATATCCGAGAAATTATTGCCAAATTTAGTATTCTGAAGATTTGCCCTGTGTTTTCTTCTAGAGTTTTGCAGTTTCAGATCTTGGATCCATTCCAAGTTAATTTTTTTACATGCTGTTAGGTAGGGTCCAACTTCATTCTTTTGCATGTGGACATTTAGTTTTCCCAGCATCATTTGTTAAAAAGATGATCCTTTCCCCATTGAATGGTCTTGGCATCCTTGCCCAAAATTCTTTGACCATCTATACGAGGAGTTATTTCTGGGCTCTCTATTCCATTCCTTTTGTCTATATCTGTTTTTATGCCAACCCTGAACTGTTTTGATTACTATAGCTTTGTAGTAAGTTTTGAAATCAGGAAGTATGAGTCCTCCATATTTGTCCTTCTTTTTCAAGATTTTTGTTTTGGCTATTCCAGGCCCCTTGAGATTCCATATGAATTTCCTGAAAGGTTTTTCTATATCTGCATAATTATGTCATTGTGATTTTGATAGGGATTGCACAGAATCTATAGATTACTTTGGACAGTATTGATATCTTAACAATATTAAATCTTCTAGCCCATTTATGATAGGATCAAAAATAATAAAATACTTAAAAATTAAATTAACCAAGGAGGGGAAAGACTTGTACAATGAAAACTGCAAAACATTACTGAAAGAGATTAAAGACTGATCTATGAACAAAATAGGAATCTCAATAAAAGATAGTAAATCTAAAATGAAACCAAAAAAATTCTGAAGATGACAAGTACAATATTTTAAATTAAAAACTTTCTTGAGTTTTTCTACATCTTTCTTTAGCTCTTTGAACATCTTTAAGACAGTTGTTTTAAGTCTTTTTCTAGTAGAACTACTATTTGGTCTTTTCAATGACAATTTTCACTGATTTTTTTTTTTTCCTTTGAATGGGCTGTACTATCCTGCTTCTTTGTATGCATTCTGATTTTTGTTATAGACTAGAAATTTGAATCTAACAATGCAGTGACTCTAGAAATCAGAGTCTTCCTACTTCCCCTGGGTTCGTCATTTTTAATTATTTTTATTGTGTTTTTTTATTGTTTCTGCTGTCTTGGTGTCAAGAATCAGTCTGTGGTGTATCCTTAAGGTCTTCTCAGATCTTGGCTGAGCCTGTATCTTTTTCTGGGCATGCACAGTCACTTTATAATCTTCTCTGTATATGCAGCTGCTTTTCAATGTCCTACTCTTTAATGTCTGGCAATCCTCCTGAAAAAGAGTGAAAAATAAAGGCAGGGTGATGAAGGGCGCCCAGCCTTTTGAATTCACTGGAAGTCACTTCAGCAAGACAAGGAGGGGCTTGCAACAGTGTGGGAAGGTGAAACAATAATGTCTACCCACGTTTTTGTCTGCATGTCTGTGATCTGAAGTAGTAATCAACAATCAAAGCACAGATCCCCAATATTTGGAGGACAGAGTCCTTTTTGCTCATGTTGGCTTCTGCAAGCTATGTGCAGGTTGCTCTACAAACAGGAGCACAGCTCCATGCCATGGGATGGAGAGATTGGGAATAGGTAGCTGTTACTATACTAAGAGCTGAAATTGACTGAAACTAACCACCAATTTACTGTCTAAGCCTTTCCCTGGAACTTGCAAGCCTTTATTAGATTCCACATTTCCAAAATAGTTACATCAGACCAATTCTTCCAGTGTAGTTGTTGTCTCAGTGGGGAAGTAGACTCCTGTTGCTTCCTGTTCCACCATCTTTCCAGAATCCTGCCTCAAATTACCTTAATATATAAC
This sequence comes from Indri indri, assembly GCA_004363605.1. Taxonomy (NCBI): domain Eukaryota; kingdom Metazoa; phylum Chordata; class Mammalia; order Primates; family Indriidae; genus Indri; species Indri indri. The sequence goes on along the minus strand of RJWJ010000774.1, from coordinate 64,161 downwards.
AGATTCTTAGCTCAATGAAAGAAGCAAAGTCCTTTATTCTTATTTATTTTGAATTCTGGCCTTAGAATAATAAAATTAACTCTTAGAAAATTACATATGTATATATATATGCATATATTTTATAGAAACATAAATGATAGAAAATTGATTTAAAAATTAAAATAATTGTGTGACATTGCTCAGCAATATATCCCAATTTTATTTTAAGGTAATGTCTACAAAACGCTAAAACAAATGTCAGGTAAAACTGGACTGACTGAATTATTCACTTCTCAGTCAGTTGAATTGGAATCACATAGGAAATCTGATAGTTTCTTGATACTCATTTGTTCCGAAGGGACCAGCGGTGCTGCTATTGGAATGTCTTGTATACTCTGTGAAAGCATAATACGATACTCTGTGCACATTAACTATGACATCTGACTTCAGGGGCAAGATACAGATATAGATGTTGATTCATTAACATCCTGAAAATACCTGAGGTTCCTCTGACAGTCAGATCCAGAGATTTTGTGAGTGACAGGATTTTTGCACACACATTTCACCACTGCGACCAAAAAAAGACAGTAATTTTTTTCAAGAAAAAAAAAATCAAAACCTCTTCTTGTCAGACTCAAACCTAGACGACAATTCCACAATACTAATTGTAACTGAATAGTTAGCTGGAATTTTCTGAAGGCACTGGTCTGACTCATCTATCCACCATCTACTTCTTTCTGCTGGATGAATGTCAGTCTCTCAATTGGCTAAACTTTGCATTCCCCAGGAAGGCTTACAAGGGCTTTCAGCTCTTGTAAGAGCGCACTGATGATTTAAGATAATGTCACTGATAAAATAACCCTTTTTCTTGTGTTGAGCACCTTGGCAGCCTGTTTTGCAGAACAAAAGTGGACTCTTGCTGTGTCCAGTCCATCATATTGTGAACTGTGCAATCCACATTGCTTCAGGGGATGCTTTCTAAAGATTCTCTCAATTCCATTGGATGGCCCAATTATACATCTTGACTTTCTGCTCTCAGGTAGATAGATATTATTTCAGATTTCTAAAGTATTGCTTGCTTGGAGAGTGCTTCAGTAGTTGTTTATTTTTTTCTCTGAAAAAATAAGTTTTACAAATTCCTGAACATGCTTACAAATCAATGTTCTAAACACTCTAGGCTCCAAGCCCTCCAGTGGTAAAACTGAACAGTTTAATTTTATCAATTTTATAGAATGGTTTTGCTTTGATTAGTCTCAGTTTTATTTACTATGATTGATCTATTTATATTTCTAAGATTCAGCAGCATCCATTTTTCTACTATATAGTTTTTGGATTTCCTAGTAATGGACTAAAGTTATTGTGCTCCAATTTATATCTGGTCCCCTTTGTCATCTCCATAGTGAAAGCAAGAAAATATAATTTAACACTCTGAAAACAAATACAGCTTCAAAGAGTTGAATATCTTTACCAAGTCATTCCCTAAAGATTAAAATTTGTAAGTTAGAAGCTTCCTTTAGCTTTTTCTTATGAGTCTAATTCATTTAAACTATTGGTTTTCAAAATAGGTTAAAAGTACTCAAAGTGTTCCAAAAAATAATCTACATTCTTTCAAACAAATACTTCAAGCTTCTCCATGTATGTAGGACAATGCCATAGGATTTCATTTAAATAATGAATTTATAGGAACAAAAAACAAAGGAAGAAAGATTTGTCCCCAAAATTGTCTCATTATTTCCTATGTTACTTAGTCATTCTTTCATCTACTCAAATACATATTATTGTATCTTCTTACTTAACCATATCTTAAAAACCTTCTTAGCCATTTCTGAACCACCTGTATTATTTTATCTCTAATGTTCTCTTACGAGGATAACTCATCTACTTCCATCACTGTTAATAAACTCTTTGGTTTATTATCTTCTCCAGATTTATGACCATCTGTCTAGGAGCTATCTGTACTTAGATAAATTACAGGTATCTCATATATAAAACTGTACTCATCATCATTCCTGCTTCCTCTTCAATCCCAAAGTCTCACTTCTTTACCTGCATTCTTTATTTTAGTAATTTGTTGTTTATCACTCAAAAATTCAAGTCAAAGTTTCAGATTATTTGTTAAATCTTTCTTTTCCCTCCTTTTTGGCACAAAATTGATTACTAGGTCTTCTCATTTATACATCCTCAATTTTTCTTAAATACATCCACTTCCCTTTATTTCAACAACCTTAATTAGAACTATCATCAACTCACCCCTGAATTGCTGAGGAATGACTTCATGGCATGTTTCCTTGCTTTAGGGCCCATTTCAATCTTTTTTTCTTTGATCTTGAGTGGTCTTTATAAAATAATTTTCTAATTAAGAAATTCTCATGATTACAACATTTCACGGACCTTTTATGACATAATATGTCCTTAACATAATATATAAGTCTTCCTATAATACAACCTCTCCTTTCTTCTGTGTCCTCATGTCTCATCATCTATACTCCATTTGAACCTTGCTTGTGAGTTCATTTATATATTTACAATATAGATACTCCTTGATTTACATTTAGTTTACATCCTAGGGAACCCATCATAAGTCGAACTTATTATAAGTCAAAAGATATTTTCAACTAATGATGAGTTTATCTGGACACAGCTCCATTGTACGTCGAAGAGCTGACTGAATGCATATAACTTTTGCACCATGATAAAGTTGAAAAATCATTAAGTTGATCCATATAAGTCAGGAATATCTGTATTTAGTGAGCATTTTCTCTAGGCTTAGCATTGTGTTTACATTCAGCCAATGTCTTTTTAATGGCTTATATCCTGCCTCTGCATTAAGAGGTATGCATATAATTAATGCAGGTCATTTTCTTTACCTTTTAGAAATACTTTAACGGAAAGTTACTTCTTTAAAATTATACTTACTTGCTCAGTTTAATAGCATTTTACCCTGGAAGGTGTCAGTGAAAAAAAATTGTGAATGTGTTTTTTGGAAAACTACCAAATCCCGTCATCATTAGCTTCAAATGCTGGATTTAGATCACTTTTTCATCTTCCATCATTACCCCCTGGACAAACACTATCATCTGTGACCTGGGCCATTGTAAAACTCAATTGGTTGCTTAGCTTCTGTATTTGACCCTTACAGTCTATATGTTGGGTCGGGAAGAGCAAGATACATTCACCACAGACAATGAACAGACCCCTTGGCATAATGAAAAGGCTTTGGTCATGGTCTGGGGATTTTGTTTTATAGTGTCTGGATTGGACCCTCCTTGTGGTTCAGACAACATCATGGAACCACTTTGATGGACAGTTGGGAGTTACATGACCTGAGTCTTATTGCACATGCAGATCTCCCATGAGCCTCTCTGAAAGCCCATTGGGTGGGGGAATAAACCACATGTAAATTTAAGCTAATGACATGATAATTATCCTTAGGTTGTCCTAGGTCACCTTCCAGACCCCATTTTACCTGTGCTGCTTGGCCCATGGGCTAGAGATCCTCCGCATTCTTTTGTAGTTGGTACACTAAGTTCCGATTGACAGATTCGTAGGGCGTTCTCTCCTCCCCTAGATGTAGTAATTGCTCACTCCGGCTGCCCGGCTTTGTCTCCAGGAGGGGCCGGAGGTCCCTTGCTGTCTACCTAATATATACGTAACAAAACTTCCAGTAATTGTGAAACATAAATCAGAACTTGTCACCCCTCTGCTTAAAGCCCTCCAATGACTACATATCTCAACTTAGAGCAAAATCCAAAGTTGTAGCAACGACAACCCAAATCCATGGCAATCTGTCTCTCATTACCTCTGACTTCATTTTCTACTATTCTCCAGTTTGCTAACTCAGCCCCAGACATCTGACCTTCTTTACTTTTTCTCAGTTATGTTATAAACACTCCAGTATCATGGCCTTTGTACTTACCATGTTTTCTTTACCTGAAAGGATCTTTTTCAAGATCTGTAGATTTCAAGAGAAAGAGATTGGGAGTGAAAAAATGTATGAAGAATTCAGTTTCAAACATATGACAGTTAAAATGTCTATTAAATTTCCAAGTGGAAATGTTACATAGGCTTTAGAGTCTAGTATTCAAAGCAGAGCCTTAAGGTAGAGATACAAAGTGAGAGTGAACAGAATGTATATTAATGTTAAATCCATGAGATAAGACAAGGTCACTATGAAGTAAATATTAATGTATAGAGAAAAGGAGAGGGGTTATGATTGAGCCTTGGTCTACTCCAAAGCTTAGAGGTTTAAGAGGCAAGAAGATGCTTGCAAAGAATACAGGAAGGAACATTCAAGAAGGAAAGGGGGAAACTAGGAGAGGCTGCTATGCCAGGATCCAAGTGAATAATAAATATTAATAATGAGGAAATAATAAATTATCTGAAGTTTTTTGAAGATCAAATAAGATGCATACTGAGTATTAACTACTGAAGAACAACATAGATATTATTGGCAACATGTATGCAAAAGAAGAAATTCTATTAGCATAGAATCTAAATTAAGGTTGATAAGGCCAAGTAAAAATGGATCAAATAAATTGTATCTTCTCCTTAGGTCAAAGAATCATTACATTTTAGAACCAAAGGCTGTGTGCTAAATGTCAACTTTAGATTATTGAGAGTTTGTAGTTATTCAGAATAACAATGTCAAAGTATGGCATAGGATTGAGTGTCTGAAAGCATGAAAGATAAGATGTTTGAAGGAGAGGAGGTCAAAAAACTAAGAAACTAGAAGTTTGGAAGAATTGTCTGTGGATATTCAACCCTTAATGGTTATGACAGAAGCAATGCTCTAGAGAGTGATATTAAGCCAAGAGCTATAATTGTCAAGGAATGAGGTAGAGTAGCATGGAAATCTGTTGATGAATTAAAAAAGGAGTGCTAGTAAATACAATAAACAGAGGTCATGTTATTCAAAGTTGGAGAAGTTTAGGGCAGTGGGAGAAAAACCAGTCCGAAATTGGCAATGAGAACAAGAAAACCCCCGTGTTAGGGATGTGGAAGAAAAAAAATGGCACTTCGTCCAGAGACAGTGCTAAGCTATGAGCATGTCACTTAAGGGTACTGTACGGAAAACATAGTGAACAGAAGGGGGAGTTCATTTAGGGTTAGGGCAAATAATATGTTCACAGAAGAATTTGAAGCTATAGGGGATTTTACAGATGATAGACCACAAGGCCCAGAGGACATACGGAAAGTTTGTGAACCAAGGAATATTGTAAAACGGGGTTGGATTAAGAAAATTACTGAAGCATAAGGGTCTAGGTCATGAGAGAGAACCTTGGAGCCCTGGACTCCTAGAGTTATTAAAATACATAGAGATAAACAGTGTGATTGGATTAGTCTTGGTGGATTCCAAGGCAGATTATAGTGAGAGGCTGTGATCTGAGGGAGAAGGTTTCTAAGTCTTAATGGAAATATAAAAAGCCCTTGAGCTCCTGCTTACCTCCTGTTAATAAAGCCTTTAATTCACAGCATACAGAACGTTGCCACTCCCCACCTCCTGGTTTCTGTGTAGGAGGCCTGGCAGATTAGCAGAAGGTTGGTCTTACAGAGACCAATGTTTTTGATGGTATGATAAGCTAAAGGTAATTGCTTATGTTCTCATCTTCTTATTAAAAATAATGAAACAAAGGCAGATTTACATTACTTTTTACTGATATTCTCAGTTTTAGATGTTGGAAATCAGAGATACTCTCTTGACTCTCAGAGCTTGTGGAGTTCTACTAATGAAGCTTGAAGGCAAGGGGAGAATTAATGTTATCCAGAAAATGGAGGGTTCTGGGGCTATACACCCACACACCCTTCAATCCCACCTCCAGTAAACACACCCATGCACACACATACACACTTCTATTAACTATATTATTCAGATATTTCTATCCATGTTTATTTCTTCCCTACTTACTTAGTCAAAATGAAGCAGAAGTATCTTCTCTTAAATATTTCTCTTTTTAACTGCAACTCTTCACTGGGTATCTAGCTTGCCAGACTACTCTTCAGAGTTTAGACTTTCCAGACTCTAAGATTGATTGAGCCAATTCCTTAGAACTTCTTAAAATAAATCACTCAATCTCTTTGTCTCTCTCTCACTCTCTCCTTTTCTGTTTCTGTCTCTGTCTCTCTATTAGTTCTGTTTCTCTGGAGAACTCCATCTAATACAGGGATCTAGTCTCTGTTATATTGTTCTCTTGATGACTTTCACAATTTTATTAAACAATTAGGTTTTTTGGTGTGTGTGTGATGATAAAATGCACACTATTTAAAAGTAGAAAATACAAATAGTATGTAAATGGCTCTGTAAACATCTTGCCGAGTGGTCATCTCTTTTTTCTATGCACATATAGACATTTATGTGCAATAACAAAATTTAGATCATGATCTTTTATTCTTTTTTTAATAACATTAATGGTAAACATTTTTAAAATGTTATTAAACTGTATGGAAAGATGGAAAAAAGTTCCTATTGTTAATTCTAATATATTTGATTTTATACCCATCACATAAATGTTCATAATTAATAACTTCATTTAACATTTGTTATATGAGCTTTTACACATACTCATATAACAAAATAAAATTGCCCTCTTTTACCCTGCTGAATTTTGTTATTTTAAGTATATCCAAAGATTTGTATTTAACTTCTGGAAAATATTATTTTTAGTAGGAACCCATTTAATATATTTTAAGTTCATTGTCAAAATTTCTTACACAGTAGTAAATGACTGCCTCTCTGAGTAAATGTTAATAAAATAGCATTGTAAAGATCATTAATATGACTGCCAAAAAATGAGGAAAGAATGATATAGTAATATAAAACTAATTTAGGAAAATCTGAAAGAATAATTTATAATAGTATCAATGCAAAAATGATTTAATTGTACCCCACAGAGATAAATTATCCATCTTGCTATTGTAATCATTGCTGTTTGGTTTTAGCTTGTCACTGGGCCCCAGAACCATACTTAGAACTTCTGTAGATCCAATAGGCTCAGAGTCCCAGTTAACCTGACATTTGAGAATGTAAACTAACTTTAGCTGAGCCAGTGTGTGAAAGTTGCCTATAAAAGTACAAAATCAATGCATCTCTGAGTGTGTTATCAAGAATTGTGTCCCTTTTACTATTCCATTAAGTTCACGTACTAGAAATTACATTGCATACATGGTTTCACATGAATTCATGGCTGAGTCAGATAAGAGACTCAGTATGTAAGTCTTTGTGTGTCATCTTTGATTATGTTCCCAAATTCCTCCAACACACGAGCCCAGATGAATAAAAGTTAACTGAACGACATCTAAAACTGAGAATATCAGCAAAAAGTAACTTAAATCTGACTTTGTTTCATTATTTTTAATAAGAAGATGAGAATGTAAGTGATTACCTTTAGCTCATCATACCATCAAAACCATATATCAATCAGTTCCCCTAAAGGTGAACAATCCCAAACCCACCATGTGGTATCATTAGCAATGCTGTGGTTCAGCATTGGGTCCTAAATTAGTCAAGGAGCCATATTTCTTCATATTTGTGGAAATCATCCTGCTAAATTCACTAAGTTCATAGATACAGGGTCTGAGAACCATATAACTAAATAATTAAGCAAGCTCATATGGTAAGAACAAGGAGAACTTCTCTATAGAGAACTAGATATTTTTCTATAATTACACGTACATATCCAAATCACTTTAAATTATCCTTTAATTTAGCATTCATATGGGCATGACTTTGAACTCAAATATGTAGCACACAATCATAGAGATAGCAACTGTACATCAAAATGTGCAGTTAACTTTCCACCATTTGTGTAAGACTCAGTTGTGTGCCGTCCTTTGACACAACCAAAGGGAAGAACTTCCTGATTCGGGGTTTCTTCTCTACAACCTCATTCTTTATTCTTCCTCCCAGGAGAGTGCTTCCTCAGTTTTTCCTTCTCACATCCATTTTCCAATCTTGGCTACCTGCAGTCCAGACTCTTTGATTATTCCCTCTTCTTGCACTCTTCTACTTCCTTCTTCCTTTGAAACTAACTATTCTTCACAAATTGCTTTCTTTCTTACTAAGCATTTGGAGATTCCCTTGTCATTGTCTATACCTTCAATTATGATAGAGTTCAGGCTCTCATTAAATTTCTGAAACTTGGTAATAGATTCTTTTTTTTTTTTTTGAGATAGAGTCTTGCTCCACCACCCCAGCTAGAGTACAGTGGTGTCATCATAGCTCACTGCAACCTCAAACTCCTGGGCCCAAGCAACCCTCTTGCCTCAGCTTCCCAAGTAGCTGGGACTATGGGTACACACCACCATGCCCAGCTAATTTTTCTATTTTTTCTACAGATGGGTTCTCACTCTTTTGTCATCTCTGACTTCAGTCTTACCTACGCAAGACAGTCTTCATACAGACATATTTTTAAAACCCAACTCAAATTAGTCAAGTTCTCCTGACAACCTTTAATGATTCCCATTTTCTACAGGATATTTTTCAAATTTTATCATGACACACAAAGCTCTTCACTAGTAGTCTTATCTCTACCTCTTTGGCTTTATCCACAGACAAGTTCTTCCTGGTGATTCATTATTCTTAGGCTAGCGGGACTAGTTTAATCCAAAACAATCATTCACAGCATTGTCCCTTGAAAAAATAGAAAAAAATAACAGATCACTTTTAGTAAATATTATTTTTAAGATTTTTAAAAAATTTTAACTTATGTCCACTGCATTTTTCATGTTTTAGAATTATATGATTTTTTTCAACCCCATGTACATGATCAGAATATTTTCCCTCATAAAAAATATATTTTGAAAATACATGAATATTCTGTATTAATATGATAAGAATTATGAGACTTAAAATTGCATTTATGGAAATTTACATTGCAGCAACAATTGTAAAATATCAAAATTTTTATTACTCTTCATCATGTTTGGTGTATTTGCAAAATATTTTACAGAAGAAATAGTACTTTTGCAACCCTCTGAATAATTTGAGCAAGAAAAAGTGGCTAAATCATGTCAGAATTTTTAAATATTGAAAGAAGAAATAATCATAATGTGTTTATTATCATAAAGAATAAAAAACTATGTACAAATTTTAAAAATAGAATTAAATTATCAAACATACTTAGCTTAAAAGTCAGGTCAATATTCAAGTTCTGAAACACCACTCTATTTCATACTGTTAGTGTTAAAATTGCATTGAAATCTGCTCCAGAATTTAGTTCCTTCATTTGTAAAATGGAATAACATAAATTTGCTATTCAGAATAAGAACAGGGAAAAAGTGTTTAAGTCAACAAAAATCCTATATTAAATGAATGCATGAAATACAAAGTCCTATAAACATTTTTTTCAAAATAAAATGTTGGCTTAAATGTATAATTGTATGAGACACATTTGGAGAAGCTTACTCAGACCATATTCAAAATATGATAAACTGTGGCTTAAGCCAAGAGGATAAAGAAAAGTCTTCAGATTCCTGTATGTTAGACAACAACCTGGACTGCCTGCATATTTGTTGCAGATCCACTCAGATCTCACCAAATAAATCTCTTTTAATAGCACAGTTTGATAACAGTTCTGACAAAGAAAACTGCCATCAGCAACTACTGGCTGCCAAAGAATATTGAATTATTGTGATGTATTGGCCAAATATATTGACTCATAAAAAAGCAATTAATTGGTCTCATATGTCTATGTCTATTTTAATGTTAGAATTAACCATTTAATTAACCTATTCTATTAAAATAGTCCATTCACATAATAGCTACAGCTTAAGCCTTGGGGCTTTCTTGCATTTGTATGCTGGCTTCTTTTTCAGTAAGCAGGCCCAAGATTATCCCATTATATCTGAATTCATTCAAGCTTCAGCCAACCCAGATCTCTCTACGAGCTCCAAACTAAAGTATTCATTTATTCAGAAAATGTCCACAGACAGCTGCTTTGTGCCAAGCATTATGCTAGACTAGGCACAGAGATACAATAATGCTATCGGCAGTTCCCCAGGAATATTCATTTCATAAGCTATCCCTCAGCAAACTGTTTCAATGATCAATTTATTTTGAGAACTGTATATGCTACCACGTCCCCAAATATTCAGAGCTTATTTTTAAAATTTTGAAAGCATTGCAAAATCTTAAAAACATGACCACACCTAGTAGAATGGTGAAAATACAAAACACTGATGACACTAAATGCTGACAATAATGGGGAGAAACACGAACTCTCATTCATTGCTGATCCAAATGCAAAGTAGTATAGCCAGTTTGGCAGTGTGTTACAAAACTAAACGCACTCCTTGGTATTTATACAAGTGAGTTGAAAATGTCCGCACCAAAACTTGCACATGGATGTTTATAGCAGCTTACTGATAATTGGCCCAAACTTGGAAGCAACCAAAATGTAGGTGAATGGATAAACTGTGATACATCCAGACAATGAAATATCATTTGGTGATAAAAAGAAATGAGCTATCATGTAGCAAGAGACATGGAGAAAACTTCCAAGCATATTGCTAAGTGAAAGAAGCCAATATGAAAAGTCTGCATACTGTATGATTCCAGCTATATGACATTCTGGAAAAGACAAAACTATGGAGACAGCAAAAAGATCAGTGTTTGTCAGGGGTTAGAAGGGAAGGAGGGATGAAGAGGCAGAGCACAGGGGATTTTTTAGGGCAGTAAAACTATTCTATATGTCACTATGGTGACAGATGTATATTATCACACTCTTGACAAAATCCATAGAATGCACAACACCAAAAGTGAACCCTAATGTAAACTCTGGACTTTGGGTGATAATGATGTGTCAATGTAGGTTCATCAGTTGTAACAAACGTACCACTCTGGTAGGGAGTGTTGATGGTAAGGGAAGCTGCGTGTGTGTGGAGGGGACAAAGGAATTCTCTGTACTATCTGCTCAATCTTTCTGTGAGCTTAATATTGCTGTAAAAATTAAAGTCTATTTTTTAAAAACCTGTTTATCTCACTTGATTATGAGACTTTTATGTCAAGAAATTATTATTTCTTCATGAAACTAATAACCTAAGTAACTCATTTCCATACGATGGACCACTTAGGCCATATGATCCAAAAATGAATCAATAATTTGATAAAATAATTAAAAGACTCAGATATTTTGGTTTCCAAAGCAACCTACCAAATAAAACCCCAAAGCTACTATGACCAGTTATTTTAGTAAGCTGATTAAATTGAGTAAAGCATTTCATTTTTATTCTCATTAGATAAATCATTAATTATCTCTTGACATATTTTAAGCAAGAATGTAATTTTAAAAACAGCATTTTTATTTACAGTCAGGCATCAATATAGGTGATACGCTCCATTAATTCACTTATTTAACATTCTGTTATGTACCAAATCTGTGTTAGCAAACTTTCTCAGTAAAGGGATAAAAAATAAATATTTTAAGTTTATTACCCATACAGTCTCTGTCACAACTACTAAGCTGCCATCCTTGTGAAAAATATAGTCATAGGCAATGCTTAAATAAATAAGGATGGCTATGTTTCAATAAAACTTTATTTACAAAAACAGGCAGCAGGACAAATTAGGCATGTGGGGTTTTAATTTGCCAATTCCTGCTCTAGATAATAGGAACACAAATTTTAAAGTTCCTGCCTTTAGGAATCCAGAGCCTCATGAAAGAAACAGATTTATATTTCACTGTTTTAACTGCTGTTTTATAAAATTGGGAATGTAGAAATATAGACCACAGAAAAAATGCACAAGCAAGATATTTTTCTTGAGCTTCCTGGGTGAAAAGTAGCTTATGTATGTAGTACAAGTTGTTATTTTGTTAAATGTTTGGATGTTCAAAAGAAGATGTGCCCTTTCCCCACATATTATTCTGGAACGTATTGGACTGCATACGATATTCATTAAAAACTCACCCACTTACTTCCTACTTTCTTTAACAACATATGGTAGAGATATATCCAAAGATATGAAGAAAAGACGCATGACAGAGTCCATAATTATTATACTCAGCTAAGGACACCCACCACAGAAAGGCAAAACTCACTATTGAAAAGTGATAAAACTGCCAAACAGAACAACCAATGAGGCCTACGGGTTGAACAACAGCAAGAGACAGAAGCCCCTAATAAATTCTAGGGGAAGCCTCAACAGATTATAGCACGTTGTGCCACCAAAGTCAAAATTGGGGAGATAAGGAGGTCTTTGCTTCCAAGATTTTGTCTTGCTAATTTCCCTAGAGGCCTGTGTCTGTAGATTTATTGGGAAAAATAGTCAAAAAGCATTAGGATCAGATGACCGGTTAAAAACACACTGTATAATTGGCTGAAGCTTTGAACAGGGGTTTGTTGCACTATGCCTTTTAACGAGCATTTATGGACCACTGGTTTGTTTATATGTCAGTAATAGTTGCTGTGGAGGACACGAGAGAGTAATAATTCAGTTTCTGAAATCTTTAAGTTGGAGATATAGGACATATACATATTAGCAATTAAATAACAGAACCTACAAAGCCCATCTTCCAGATGTTTTTCAAAATAATACAATTATATACAGCAAAGAGAAGAGAAAAATTAAGCAACTTTTTAATATATTTCTTGAAAGCCCAACTAATTTAAGTTTGAAAGCAAGAATATTTATAAAGAAAGTACAGAGTTCAGTTGAGGAATTCAAATGGGAATGAGAAAATATCTCATTATTTTTAGTTCAGGAAGTTTCTGTTTTCATAGTTAACTAATTTACTTATTGTGCTATGTCCAATAAACCCCTAAACTTCACTTCTTTGTGCCCATTCTGTGGCTTCCTACCCAGGTGCACACTGAATGCCTTACTATTTTTACTACCATCTAGTGGTAAAACAGGATGGTTGCAAGTAAACTCACTGAACAGTAATGTAAGTGGCAGGAGGGACTCATACGTACAACACCCACTTTAGGACAGTATGTCTGACAATCCAGGAACTTTCAGAAACTTAGAATGTTACAAATGCAGAAATAGTGATAAACCCTTTAAGGGAGATGTTTAAAATAAAGATTTTAGGAATGATGTCGATTTTAGTACTGATCATACATATCCTCAAACACCTTTTGAAATAAGAGTACCTGTAAAATTGCTTTACTGTTGCTTGTTTTTAAATACAGAAATTATCTTTCTCTTGAAGTAAATAGAGAGAGAATCTCACTCTAACTGGGGCCAAATTGTGAGGGGGCAGAGCATAGACTGGTAGCAAATAAGCAGAACACACCAAAGAAAAAGCAGGCGTTCACAACTGGCTTGCAAAACAGTTAATCAAAATCAATGACTTTAGCTAATAGGAACCAAGACAACATTGTTCTGTGGTTTTCAAGAGGAATCTTTAGTTAATATAATCAGGTAGGATGTCATAGTATGTCCTATACTTACATGGCTAGGAATGCTATTCATTTTAAAAGAAAAATCAGGTAAAAATAAAAAAAAAATAAAGAATTAATATATTCATATGAGAGAGAGAGAGCAGACGTAGTCTTAAAAAAATGTTTTAATGTTCATTTGAAATGGTAGTGACGATAAAGCACTTCAGGACACACTATTAGGAATAAGATCACCTTATGTGAGTGTCTCCCTGCTGACAAACAGTCAGGGTGACAGGTATCGGTGTAGAGACAGTGTTGCATACATTAGTTCCATGCACAAGTTCATTGGTAGAATTATGTCACTCATGAGAAAGCCTTGATTAAGATGGAGAATCAGTGATATTGTAATAATTAATTAATATGTTTATAAAACACAAAAATCAAAAATGGAATCTCTGGAAAATCTTTAGAAATAATTTAATCCAGCACTCTCATTTTTCAAATACAAAAATGGGGGAGTTAAATTCAACTCAAATTTGTTAATTTTAAACATTTGACCCAGATCAACTATGTGAGCATTTGAAGACCAAGCAGAAGAGAATTTTGCTATCTATGACCCTTTTAGGCTTCATATGGTTCTTATCTATTTTATTGAGTTAGCTTTAGACATAACCCAGATGTCAGTTGCTTTCACATCTTCATGGTCGTTCATTTCTTCCCTCTGTTTTTGTACTGTATTTACTTGGCATCTACCAAGTGACAAGCATTGTGTTAGATTCTAAGGAAAATAATTAGGGGAAAAAAAAGCTATAAGTCTTCCCTTCACGGACATTATAATATAATGGAGAAGAAAGACTAATAGAATAATCAAGAAATCAAACCCATGAAAAATTATTTGAATGGAGAAGTACATGTTTTTAATGAGGATTACTAATGTGGTCAGCAAAAGCAAAGAATGCTTCCTGAGAAATGAAGAGAGCTCCAAGCTGAGATCCAAGGAAAGAGTCTATGTTAGCAATTTTAAGAAAGAGCTGTTGTGTATGTTGGGATAATGCATAATGCATAGTTTGATTGAAAAACCGAAAGAAGACTTACAAATCATGAATAGGAATGGATAAACTTTAGTATATTCTCAATGGAATATTATATAGCAGGAAAAATGAATGATCTTTTACATATATGGGAATATGAATGGACTTCAGCAATATATTACTCAGTAAAAAATGTTTACAGAAAATTATTTTTTGTTTCTTTTCACAGCATGTTAAAAATATAAAAATCATGATTAGCTCACTGGCTATAAAAAGACAATCCTCAGGCCAGATTTGACCAGCTAGCAAAATGTACAGACACAACACAGACATGCTATGCTTCGTGGTAGTAGTTGCCTTGGGTAGAGGAAGTTAAAAAAAAAATGGTAGGATGGGGAAAGAGCACATAAATAGATGTAAGATGTTATTAGTGTTCTAGTTCTTGAGTTGGATAATAAATTAGAAAGAGTTTATTAAAGATTTAAAAATTCAAGAACAGAGGTACATTCATGAACCAAAAATGATGGCGTCTTAAAAACCAGAGGTCATGAAAAATTCAGTTGTATGAACTTAAGACCCAACATCCAACAAAAATAAAAGAGAGGAGAGGGAGCGAGAGAAAGAGAGAGAGAGAGAGAAGGAAACGAATACATTAAAATGGAGTGGCAATGTGGTTCTCCATTTGTTGAGGTTGAGGAGCTCTTGGAGATCAGATCATCAATGAGTAATGTAGGTCTTTACTTGTTTATTTTTTTTTAAAGTTAATATTCACCTTGAATTCTTTTTTTCATTTCTAGGGGTGGGGTAGCAACAGGGTGAGGCAGGAGTGACAAGGCCAAGTTTGCATTTCCATAAAATTACTTCAACTGCAGTGTGGAAAATTCTTTGGAAGGAGCCAAGAGTGAGTATGTACTCACCATTTAAGAGACTATAGAAAAGTCCAGCATAGAGTTGATAGTATCTGAGCTAGTGTAATAATTGTGGAAATGAATAGAATTAGACTGGCTTTGAAAATATATAAAAGGTAATAGATTAAATTTAGAAGTTAATGTGGATATTTGGATATGGACATTGGTAGTTCAAAAATTTCATGAAGGAATATTAGATTCATGACACTTGCAAATTTAGATACTTGGTAATGCCATTCTCTGAGACAGAAAATGGCTCAAAAGAACAAGTGTAGGGAGTAGGTTATTTATTTATCAATTTACTCAACATTTACTAAATATCAATTTGTGGGGCACTGTTGTTCTAGGTAGTAAGATAGTAGTGTAAACCAAATTTGTAAATTCCCTCCTTTTGTAGAACTTACATTTTAATGACAGGACTCAGACCAGAAATAAGTATACAAACAAATAAATAGGGTTGTTTAAATTTTGCCATTTTATAGAGGAAATAAAACGACATGATGACATAGAGAACATTGGAGACAAGTAAAATTATCGTAAACTGAAGATTCGCAGATGATTTCTCAAGAATGACATGGCAGCAGTGACAAGAATGATAAGGTCAAGAATTTGGTTTTAGATGTGTTCTGCTTAAGGTACCACTGAGTTATCCATATCAGTAGATATGGAATGAGCCAATAAAGAAGACAGAAAAAAGCAGAGAAGAGGAGATCTCGATAGAGGAGAGAGAGGAGGGATTGACCTCTGACATTCCATAATATGTATGCCTAATTTGTATATTTTCTTTACTGTCTGTACCCCAAGGTAGGGTTGTTAGATTTAGAAAATGAAAGTACAGAATGCTCAGTTAAATTTCGATTTAAGGTAAACACGGAATTGATTGATTGATTGATTAATATCTGTTTGTCCGTATGCATTGCTATAAAGAAAATATGTGAGGCTGGGTAGTTTATAAAGAGAAGAGGCTTATTTGGCTCACTGTTCTTCAGACTGTACAAAAAGCATCATGCCAGCATCTGCTTCTGGTAAGGGCTTCAGGGAGCTTCCAATCAAAGCAGAAGATGAAGGAGGAGCAGGTGTGTCACATGTGAAAGAAGGAGCAAAGAAAGAGAGGAGTTGGTGCCAGCCTTCTTTAACTAGCTCTCCTGTGAACTAATAAAGTGAGAACTCACTCATTGCCACAGGGAGGGCACCAACCCATTCATGAGGGATCCACCTCCATGACCCAAACTCCTCCCACCAGGCCCCACATTCAACACTGGGGATCACCTAGCACTCTGGGAGGCCGAGGCGGGTGGATTGTTTGAGCTCAGGACTTCGAGATCAGCCTGAGCAAGAGCGAGACCCCATCTCTACTAAAAATAGAAAGAAATTAATCGGACAACTGAAACTATATAGAAAAAATTAGCCGGGCATGGTGGCACATGCCTGTAGTCCCAGCTACTCGGGAGGCTGAGGCAGTAGGATCGCTTGAGCCCAGGAGTTTGAGGTTGCTGTGAGCTAGGCTGACGCCATGGCGCTCACTCTAGCCAGGGCAACAGAGTGAGACTCTGTCTCACTAAAAAAAAAAAAAAAAAAAAAAAAAAAGCAACACTGGGGATCAAATGTCAACATGAGATTTGGAGGGGCCAAACAACCAAACCATATCAATATCCATGCACTGTGTGGGGCATACTTACTGAAAAAATATTCATTGCTGATCTGAAATTCTGATTTAACTGGGCATCCTGCATTTTATCTAGCAACTCTACCCCCGAAAGCACTCAGCATTACTGGCGTCTCCCTTCCTCCTCTCTTCTTTCCTTTTCTTCTCTCTCATTCTTTCCTTCATCTTCCCCATCTTTCTTCTTTCACTTCCTTTCTTATTCCTGGAGTTTCCAACTGGACTTCAAAATTCTCCCTCCTTCATTTTACAGAGTAATTCAGTTCTGCCCTTTCCTATGTTTTCCAGTTTGTACACTAGTATATGCACATCCCTCCTAATCAGAGCACTGATTACAGTGCCCCACAAATTGATATTTAGTAAATGTTGAGTAAATTGATAAATAAATAACCTACTCCCTACACTTGTTCTTTTGTGCCATTGCCATTTTCAGAGCACTGTAAATGCTCTGAAATTAAGGACTGACCCACCTGAGAAGACAAGCTGGAGTCCACAACACTTATTTACATATGTACAGGTGCTGATCTCAATACACTGTCCTGGAAGGAATGTGAGAACTCTCTTTCCCGTCCATATTCCCTATACGTGAATATAAGAGGCACTCGACAATATTTTTTAAACTACAAAAGGCAGGATTTGATGAAGTTATGTTACATATTACTGGCAATATTTATGTAAAAGCTTCAGATTTCTCCTTTTTAAAATGAGAGGTTTAATACAAATAGCAATAGTAATAATAATAATAACAATGAATGTTTACTGGCTAATTGCTACTTTCAAGGCACCATATTAACCGTTTTATGTATCTTAACTTAAAAGTTCCTTTTAGCTTTAACAATGTGTGATTCATTGGCACAGCATGGTTTCACATACGGCCAAGTCTGAGGGGAACTTAGAGATACGTTAATGTTAACAGATGCCGTTAATAATGTGATGCAATTAAATAATAATGTCTACATAATGCCAGGGGTTGGGGAAGAAAAGGTGCTAAAGTGTCGTGATTGTCATAAAGACAAGAAATATTACTGGAAAGGACTCCAGCAATTTGCATTCTTCGTTGATTTCCAAACTGATTGAGGACAGCTTCAACAATGTGTCATACATTGACAATTTGTCTAAAGGAGAATCATGTATAGGCCCAACATTTCATCTGGAGCGACGACAAGGTGTGTGGTTGGTTGAGTAAAGCCACAAGCTACACAGATGTGAGAAAAATATGTTATTAATGGCATTAATAAGAAACATAATTTAGAATTTAAAAGCACATTCTTTTGTGCAGTTCGTTGGGCTTTACAAATACTTCATTAAGCTGTATTACCCTGCTGTCAGAGGGAAGTGACTATGTGGCAAATATTGTAATAAACAGCTATTGAGGAGCTTTTCACATAAGAAAAGAACACTGCAATACACAGTATGCAGTTAAATGAGAATGAGGAAATAAATATATGAAATTACGTTGGCAGGCTGTGATAAAAGCTATATTGGCATTAGAGTAGCTTGAAGTCATGTGAGGGAAATCCCTTTTTGGCTGTCCCTTAAGACAATCAACTACAAAATGGAAACACAAGTACTTCTGTGTGAAGGAATGCAAATTATCCGTAATGTGTGCTAAAAAGTTCACCTTACCCATACCTACATTTGAAAAGAACATCAAGTATGCAAAGCCTATTATACACAGGAAAGCCTGTGGAAATGACTTTTTTGTAAATTTATCAGACAGCTTTTGCTGCATACGAACCACCCCAAATTTTAGTAGCTTACAACATTAAGCACCTAAGAGCTCCTGGTTTGCAGGTTGGTTGAGTGGTTCTTCTGGTACAGCCCAGGTTGGATGTTTGATGGAGCTTATTCATGCATTTGTGGTCAGCTGCAGGTTGCCTGGGGGCTCTCGCGTAGCTCTTGTGTCTGTATTTTGACTATGATAATACTATCTTCTTTATGCAAAATCCATTCTCCAGTATGTTAGCCTCAAATTGTTCCCATTGCGGCTCTCAGTGGAACAGCAGAAGTGTAGAAGGCCTCTGAGGCCCAGGCTGGAACCAGCACAATGTTGCCTCTACCTCGTCGCAGGTCACAAGGCCTTCCCACATTCAGAGTTTAGGAAAAGAGATTACCTTTTCATAGAAGAAGCTGTAATACTCACATGAAGGCCTGAGTGTATGCAAAGGAAGGACTCATGGCCCTTTTTGCAGTCTACCACACTGTATCATGAGAGTACAGTGAACGTGTGTCATGCTTATGGCACCCAACCACTTTCAGTAAGAAATCCTTTGTTTTGGGAAATTTACCACCTTGTAAGTACTACTTCCATGAAAATAAACAGAAAAAAGCCAGAATTTGCATTCTTAGCTTCCTTGCAACTCGCTCATGTGACTATGTGATGTGACCTGGACTTAATGTATTGGAGGCACCTTTATGAGATTTTGACTTGGAGGAGAGACAGCGCTATGAATAATTCATTTTCTGGTGAAGGTGGCCAAGCATGGTAAATAGACAGATGGCAACAAACCCATTGGTGGCATTCCAGGCGATAGGCATTCCTCTGCCTGCATAACATACTGTGGGGTCTCTGAAGTGTGCTCTGGTGCTGATACAGGTCCTGGCTGCCTGTCCTCTAAGCTAGATGCCTTGGCCCTGCCAGAGTGTTGGGGAATTACTAATATCCTTAAATGAATTCTTTAAATTAGCTTGAGTGGTTTTCGTGGATTAAAACCAAGAATCCTGACCGATATAGTAGGCACACTGAGTACATTTTCTCATCTCTAAAATGGAAATAATAATATCCATCTGGAAACGCTCCTATTCATAGTTAGCACTTAATACATGATAGCTTCTGTTGTTTTTTGTTTTCTAAAGATTTCAACAAAACAAAATTCTGTGTCTTTTCTCTGCTAATATAGCAACAAACAACACTGATGGGTTTTATTTTTATACTTAACTGTAAGGCTCACACTTTCTCTTGAAAATCCAAATACTTCAACTTATTTTTCACTTCTTTTTCTAGACAAAAGATAATAACAGGCTGCGTGGCAAAGTATAAAGTTATTTGAAGAGGGGAATCAAAGGTGAGTGTCTCAGCTCACTCCTACCGCATGCAAGATACATGCCAGCCTCTTATCTATTTGGCTCCTACTTTATTCACACAGTTGGGAAAGTGGCTGCCTTGTTTACCTCAGAGGATTATTCTAAAGCTCATATGAAATATGAGCATAAAGGCTTTGAAACTATAAAGTGTTATGCAAACAAAAAGGATTATTTTTTTAAAAAAGGAATTTCTCATCTCCCTATCTATGTTGTAAACAAACACAAATTTAAAAATTTTTAATATATTCTCAAAATTTATCTCTGTGCTGAGCCTCTTCTAACATCCGTTTGTATATGTCCTCCATCCAGATTTAATTTAGATTGGTCCTTTCATATTTTTGATTGAAAAACTCAATGGCAAAATCCTGAAAAGTAAATGTAGTTTACACAACCAAAAGAGAGTTGTCTTCCAAGCCTGATTTCAGAGGAAATGTTACTTTTCTTTCCAGTACCTGGCACACTGACCTACCCAAAGCAGTTCAGAAAGAATGCAAGGTGGTGATGACTATTAACAATAATCAGATTGAAAATTATAGTACTTTTGCTGTTGAATACAGTCATAAAATAATTACTTCATGGTTCTATCACACCATATGTGCTTTAAGCATATACTAGGGATTTTCTCTTTAAAACTTTGACCTAAATATTTCTTTTATATACAATATGATCTCTTTGTTCCTTTCTTAGAGAATGTGTACAGACCACTTTCTAGTTTACAGTTTTTATTTCCAACATTTTAAACTTGTTACTTTTTTAAATGCCACATGAAAAAAATTACCTAAGCAATGAACAAAGGCACTAATAATTATACAAAGTTGACAACAAAAAGAACAATGAAATTATGTGATATAATGAAAGTTGAATTTAAAAATTGAAAACATGAAAGAATACAATCCATTATAAAAAACATACAAACAAAATATAATATTTAAAATTACAAAAAGGAAATACAAAGACAATGGTAAGTAATTCACCAAAAGTGACACCTTAAATTAAGTAAAGGGCAAGTGAGAATTTAGTTAAACTTCATGTTATTTCATTTATTTTATTGAAAGTTTAAATTCTCAAAAACTAGCAAACTTTCTGTTTCATTTTTTATCTTTAGATAATGGTTTTATGCTTTTTACTAACATTTTTTCATCCATAAAATCCACCAAATTCTTGTTTTTATTTCAGGAATTGTTCCTTCCCAGCCTTAAATGGTCCTCCAATCAAATAATATCAGTCTCTGCACCAGTAATGAGAATTGGTCAATGGCCTCACATACTTCTTTTAAAAGTATCCAACTCCTTAAGAGAACTGTGAGTGCTTACATGAGGTCATTTTTGCCTGTTGTTATCTTCATAATCTATCACTTTTCTCTTAATTCACCAACTTCACTAACCACCATGACCTTTTTTCTACTCCATAACATATGCCAAGAGCTTACCGAATCTGACTCTTGTGTTCCTCTCCAACATAATATCATTCTTTTCCTAGCTTACACACTATTTCCAGCCACAGTGACTTCCATTCTGTACCTTGAACACATAAAGACTTTTCTCACCTCTCAGGGTCTATGGCTGATTATTATCTCTGCCTGAAAACATCTTTCCCTTTTTCTTTTCTTTCTTTTTTTTTTTTTTATTTTGAGACAGAGTCTCCCTCTATTGCCCAGGCTAGAGTGCCATAATCATAGCTCACTGCAATGTCAAACTCCTGGGCTCAAGGGATCCTCCTACCTCAGCTTCCCAAGTAGCTGGAACTACAAGCATAAACAACCAAGCCCAGCTAAGTTTTCTGATTTTTGTAGAGCAGGGGTCTTGCTCTTGCTCAGGCTGGTCTCAAACTCCTGGCCTCAAAAAATCCTCCCATCTCAGCCTCCCAGAGAGCTAGGATTATAGATGTGAGCCACCATGCTCGGGCATCTTTCCCTTTTTCTCATTGTATGACCTGTTTTTCCTCAAACCCCAGATGTTAGCTTAAATGTCACAAGTTCAGAAAACCTTTACTTCACCACTCTATCTAAATCACATCTCCTCTCACTCTCTATCCTGTAACTCTGATCATTTACTTCTAAATAAGATTTATCTAATTTATTTATTTCTTGAATAGCTTGTTGTCTGGTTGTCTATCTCGGACAAGGAAGTATGTCCCTTCGGCCTTGAGAACAGAGGAGTGGGGAGTGTGTTGTGATTTTTTTTTTTTTTTTTTAGAGACAAGCTCTATTCTGTTACCCAGACTGGAGTGCAGTGGTGCAATCATAGGTCACTGCAGCTTCAAACTCCTAAGCTGGAATAATCCTCCTGCCTCAGCCTCCCAAATAGCTAGGACTATAGGTGCATGCGACCATGCCTGGCTGTTTTTTTTTTTTTTTTTTTTTTTTGTAGAGAAAGAGTTTGGCTATGCTGCCCAGGCTGGTTGCGTTGTGATTTTGAGTGTCGTGCTCCCAGCACCTACTGCAGTGCCAACCCAATCTTATTTCTTGAACTAAGTAACCTGTTTCTATCCTCTCCAGTAACCTGTATTTGGTGCTGTCCTTTTGTGATTTAATATTCTCTCTCTATTGCCAAAATCTTATATTTTCTCTCAGATGTTTGAGTTATTAAGTCACCATGCAAACATTTTTATAATGTATCCAGTCATTTTGATTGCCAGAAGTCTCATAAGGAATAGAGTTTTTATCTTCAGATATTAACTATGAAGAATTTATGTTGGCATATTTACTATCTCAGTGTTCTGGACATTATTTTTATTTTTAATTAACCAACCTCATTCTCAAACTCTTCTATGCTCTTCTCTCCAGGGTTTGGAAGCCTGAAAACTGCACTTCCCAGAGTCTTTTGAATTCAGAGTTATGGATTTAATTCCACTAGTGAGAAGAACTTACATGATATTTGTAAGGCAGAAGAATAGCATAGACTAATATTGTTCCTATAGCAGCTAGAAGCATCCCATGGTCTTTGGCAAATAGTGGCTACAGGTTTTCCTGCACCTTGCGAGTCTTTTCTAAAGCATTACTCACTTGTTGCTGCAGACAACCAAGATTAACCACAGTGGTTTATTTTTCTTTTTTTCTTTTTTAGTCTTAAAACCCAAAGGACCTGTTTTTATTTCTTGTTTTAATTAACTTACACCCATATAAATAATATTTGAATATTTGAGCATTCTATCCTTTGAAAAACACTTCGAATCCTGTGTTACCAAAATTTCACATTTTCGCTATATTTATATGTTTCTCTGTTTCTGTCCCTGTCTCTTTCTTTTTTATTTTAATTTCAAAATATTAATGGGGTACAAATGTTTTTGTTATGATTTCCTAAATGTTAGGAGCAGTAGCCCTAATGATTGTGCTCCAAGCTTTTCAATGCTTGTATTTGTTATGTGGTTGTGCGTGCATGTGTGGATGTATGTTTTAATGCTTCTAAATTCCTTTGCTAAACCCTTCCTCTTTTAAATACCTACAGAGTATATTTTTTTGTCCCAACCAAACAGTAATTGGTGAAATTAATTCCCTATACATGGATTTTAATACACTGATTTTGTTGCCAAGCTTATAAAAATAATTGACTTGACAATTGTAGGTGCTGGCATTTTTGTGAGAGGATATCAAATTGTCCCCAAATTCACAGAGACTAGAGGGAGAGATGTAAGATTTGAATCTCTGAGATGAAAATTAGAGGAAGACTAGTGGTGCCAAAACCAAAAAAGATAATTGCCATTGAAGACATTGGTGGGAAAAGCACAGAAGAGAAGATAAATGGAGCAAAACTGACCCTAGTTAGCTCATAATATTAAAGAAAGTGCATTTCTTTCCTTCAGCCTGAACACTATCACAGTTTAGTTGTGATCCAAATAGATTGTGATTGAAGTTGCCCATATTGTGCAATAATTTAACATTCAAGAATCAGGATATGTGATAACGTAGCTAAGTCCAGAATGCCTATGAAATCAAATCAGCTGACTCAATAGCCAAGGGAGCCATATGGAATAGATTTCACACATTTTAAATGATAATTTTTTGCACCATTTTGTCCAATGAAAGTTCTGGTTTGCATCCAAATGTTCACATAAAGATGGGCCAAGATGACTGATTCAAATTAGAAGTCAACCAGTCACATAGAGTTGGTAAAATCTACTCTCACACTTTGGGGCTTAAAATTCATGTGGCATGTGATGTAATAACTTTTAAACTCAAGATCTTCATGACTGAATTGGAAATATACCTAAACTATGAAAGCAATTATTATTCTAGACATTTGTTCAATTTTTATACTAATGAGCCTGTCCTATTAGTACACAGGCTCAGTGAAAGCAGGGTGTGTTTTATTTGTTTCTCTTTTCTCCACAATATCCTCATTACCTAGAAGAGTGACTATATTTGTTGACTGAATGAAGAAATAAATTAGAGAATATAACTGTTTACAGTATGAATAAAAGTCTCAAGAGAAGTATTCTTACAGCTAGTAAAAGTACTGAGAAATTCAAGTATGAAAGGCTATCAAAATTTCTATAAAATGTCTTCCCACGAAACATTACCTTCAGCAGTTCTGAAACTGTTTGGTCTCAGGACCCCTTTACTCTCACAAAAAATACTGAAAAATGCAAATTGTTATAGATAATGTAGTTTACTAAATACTGAATTTATTTATTACACTAGTATTTATTACACTAGAAATTACTACTGAATGTTTAAAATTATGTATTAACTTACATTAAAATAACGATAATATACCTATTACATGCAAACATAAATAACATGCTTTTGTAAAAAAAAAAAAAAAATATTTTCCAAAAGAAAAAATAAATTAGTAAGTAGAATGATATTGTCTTGCATTTTTTCAAATTTGGCTTAATAGAAAACAGTTGAATTCTCATATCTACTTCTGTATTTAATCTGTTACAATATGGTATTGGTTGAAGAATGTAAAGAAAATTACAGATACGTAGTTGCGAGGGAGTCTGTTTTAATTGCCTTTCAGAAACTTATAGATATTATTCTTTTATATTACACCAAAACTTCTCAAATTGTGGCTTATTTAATTAGTGGCAATATAGAATCTGAAACAATTAACTTTTTATATTGTGTTATATTAAAATCCCATGGACCCACTATGCACTGTTCAAGTATGTTTTACCTATGCATGATTTTGTACCATCATGCATTGGTCATTTGGAAAGTATTTGTTGCCTGAGTTATTAAAATACTACAATTGCTTACACATTTCATTATATTATATTTAAAAATGACATTCATTAATATCACATCCAATTTCACTGGAAATGTCTGTAAGTATTGGGAAACTCTCAAACTCATGGCAGAGGGGTGGATACATGTTTTCCAGAATTTTAATTTTCACTTCAATGTTCAAATTTTATTATTGGCAAAAACTAATATAACTTACTTTCCATAAAGACTCCATAAAAATAGGCTCACATAATTTAATCTTGAGCAAATGCTTGCCAAATACCCAATTCGCAATGCATATAACCTGTCAAGTATAAATTGTATTTAATTAAATAATGCAACTCCTTCAGTTTACAATTCAAACAATTTCAAGGGATTTTCCTGGGAACAATCATCATACTTTGGTATAAACTAAAAGTGTTTATGCATATTTCCTATTTTGTCACACCAAATACTACAAAGATATGTACTTAAGGTTCAATGTCAATAAAATTAATAGTTGTTACTGCTTCATCATTCTGAGAGGAAAAAGCCAAACTATTACATATCTCTGCTCTTACACTCAACACAGAATTCTTCTGTGACCAATGTGTATGAATTCTTCCCCAAACACCAAGCAATTCCCCACCAGAAACTATCTTAGTCCATTTTGTGTTGCTATAAAAGAATACCTGAGACTGGATAATTTATAAAGATCAGAAATGTATTTTTCACAGTTCTGGAGGCTGGGAAGTCCAAGCTCCAAGGTGCTGGCACCTGGTGAGGGCTTTCATACTGTGTCCTTACATGAAAGAAGGTGGAAGGGTAAGAGAGAGTGAACCAATTCTTGAAAGCCTTTTTAATAGAGGCATTAATCCATTCATGAGGGCAGAGTCCTAATAACCTAAACACCTCCCAAAAGGCCCCACCTCCCAGCGATGTTGCTTTGGGAATGAAGTTTCCAACAAACGAATTTTGGAGGAAACATTCAGAACATAGCCTTCTGCCCCTGGTGCCCAAATTCATGTTCTTCTTACATGTCATTCCATTTCAATAGCCCCCCAAATCTTAAGTCCTTTCAGTATCATATTTCCCTGTAGCTGTGGATCTGTGAAATCAAACAAGTTATATGCTTCCAAAATATGATGGTGGTACAGGTATATTCCCATTCCAAAAGGGAGAAATAGGAAAAATTGAAAGAAGTATCAGGTCCCAAATATGTCTAAAACTCAGCAGGGCAAACAACATTAAATCTTAAGACTTGAGAATAATTTTCTTTTACTCTACGTCTTGGCATCTGGATACATTGGGGTGAAGATTGGGCACCCAAGCAGCCTTAGCCCCATGGCTTTGATGGATGCAGCTACACTTCAACTCACACATTGAAGTTGTATGCCTGTGGCTTTCCCAAATGGGTGTTCCATGCTGGTAGCTCTACAGTTCTAGAATCTTGGAGTGGCCCCACTCTTATGGCACCTGTAGGAATTGCCCTAGTAGGAACTCTCTGCAGTGGCTCCACCCCTCCACCAGGTCTCTGCCTGGACCGTCAGGCTGTCCTATAATTCATTTCAATTCTGACACCATCTACCTGGTGATACAGTTAGATAACACAGGTTGAGTGCTCAATTCTCCAAGATTGCCCTCGCAACAGACACCAATAAAAAGTAGTAGGATGTCTCCTATAGTTCTGACCCACTGGGTACAAACCAGAGTTTACATGAACCCCCTTTAGGTTTCATTAATTTGCTATGGCTATTCACAAAATTCAGGGAAACACTTCTGTTTATTATTTTATTTTAAAGGATATTATAAAAGATACAGATAAACATCCAGATGAAGACCTGGTAGGGCAAGGTATGGGGTGTGGGATGCAGAATTTTCATGCCCTTCCTGGATGGGCTGCCCTCCCAGCACCTACATGGTGTTCAGCATTCCAGAAGCTCATCAAATCTCATCGTTCAAGTGTTTTTATGGAGTTTAATCTCCAGGTCCCCACCACCTGTCCTAGATGTTGGTGGGTGGTACTGAAAGTTCCAATCCTCTAATCGTCTAATTCCTCCTCTTTCTGATGCCTGGCCCCATCCTGAGACTATGTAGAGGCCCTACGCTTAGTCACCTCATTAGTATAAACTTACAAGTGATCAAAGGGGCCCATTATGAAGAACGAAATACACTCCTATCATTCGGGAAATTCCAAGAGTTTTAAGAGGTTGGTAGGGACAAAAACCAAATATATTTTATACTATACCACAAACATGCTTTCTTTTTTTTCTGTAAGAATATGGAGCTGAAGGAATACAATGCACTAATATCTTGATTCATGCTATGGCATCAGGCATCAGCAGTTTTAGCCAAAGTTACTTATTTACTATTATAACAAATATCAATAAAGGGGGGAAAAAGCAAATAATGTTTTAGTATCACCACGACCCCCCAAAACCTCCTAAAAGGGCTTCAGGGACACCCAACGGTTTGTACACTGTACTTGGATAACCACCATCCTAATTAATTTATAAAGGAGGTTTCTCAGTCATCTAAAATTAGAATCATGACACTTGCTAGTATTAAGAGCAGACCCATCTATATGGAACAGATTTACACAAGATTGCTAGAGTAGCATGTAGACCTGAATGATCTATTTTAATTATAGAAGTAAACATAACTGCAACACAATTTGGTTGTCTTTCTCACTGGTGTCAGCAAATATCTGGGGATCTCTTTCTTCCAGGAATATAGCAGGCTTACATTTCTCTGACTTATTTCAAGTTAGGCATTGTTACAGAAAATTTGGCACTTGTGCCCAAAGTTGAGGGCAAGTGGTTTGAGGAAAAGGAAAGAGAAGTTTATTAATTTGCCAGCAAATGAGGAAGATGGGAGACTCTCGTCTTCAAGGACCATCGTCCTATCTAGAAGCAGAAATACAGAGTTTTTAAAGGGAATTGTCCTCTTCATGCTATTGCTGTTTACTATAGTATCTCCAATGAAGACGATCTCATGATCTCTGCCCAGACATTCCACTGAGTCATTATCTGTGGTACAAAGAACAAGAGACACTCCCCTGCCCCTCTGATTAATGGCCTCAGGCAGGGATGCAGGTTTTAATTTCCAAAAACAGTGTGTTGAGGGGGGCGCAGTTAAAGAGACAACTCATAAAACATTTTACCCTTTTTCAGGCTGTTCCTTCTGTTACTGTGTGGCTATGTAAGTTGATTTGGCCAAAGTGAGTGGCAGTGCTGATTGAAACTTCTGCAGTCTTCAAGATTCAGTAAGTAAACCTATATATGCGCTGTGCTTCTGTTAGAGAGAGAGATAATGATGACAAGAATCTCCCCTTTGGGGAGCATGCTGTTCCTATCTATTACTGACAAAAGACCCCCTATGTATTTCAACCTCTGCCAGAACATAATTGGTACCTATTTCAACCTCTGCCAGAACATAATTGTGAATGGGCAGGAAGCTCAGCCAACCCTTCAAAATTCAACACCAAATGGTCTAGTACACTCCCCACCCAGAGACATCATGCAGTGCTGTTCACCTGATGCCAGTCCTTCCTCAGCTACATCCAGATCCTTGTCAAGGGTAGGCGGCAGCAGGAAGTGTCCGATAACTAAGATGGGAAGAGGATGGCTACATAGAACATAGGGCATCAGGATGTGGAAGAGTTTGTGACAGAGAAGCCCTTCTGGGAAGCAGTAGGGAGCATGTGTGAGTGAGCTAGGCTTCAAGCCCCGTACACGTTTTATTGTCCTAAGGACTTCACCTACAAAATTCAAACTGATACATAAAATTATTAAGAATACTAAGGTAGCAGGTTGGATTTCTCCTGAGCCTTCTCTCCTTGGTTTGCAAATAGCTGCCTTCTCACTGAGTCCTCACGTGGTATTTTCTCTGTCCATATACATCTCTGGTGTCTCCTTTTGTCTCCAAATTTTCTTTTCTTATAAGGACACCAGTCAGGTTGGATTAGGTTCCACCCCAGTGGCCTCATTTTAAGTCCAAATACAGTCATATGGATGAGAGCCCACTCACGTGACCTCCTTTAACCTTATTACTGCTTTAAAGTCCCTGTCTCCAAATAGCGTTACATTCTAAGGTACTTGAGATTGGGACTTCAACATACGAATTTTGAGGGTTGGGGGTAGACACAATTCAGCCCATAATAACATTCTTATTTCTACCACTCACGTTTAAACTCTGTTAAAGTTCTTGAATATTTTCATTCAAAAATCTCTGTCTCAATACAGATATCCATATGTATTGATTTCTTTAAAAATATGTAATAAAATAATTTTATAAAGATTTTTCTGGAAAACTTGTCCTTTAAAGTAGAATATTACGCAAGTGTAAGTTCTTTAGGTCATTTTCTTACAATTCCATCCCAATGTCAACTTTCTACTATAAAGTTTGATGTGGGTCCTTTCAGTTTAGATATTCTACAAATGTATTTAAGTGCTGAGAGATTCTTTATAGATTACTTTATGGATATTTTATGAATTTTTAAATCTCTTTTCAAAGGCATAGCTAGATCCGGAGCCACTAAGATCAATGGCTGTTTGGGAGTTTCTGAGATTTGCTTTCAAGTGTATGTAGGCAGTGAGGGGGTGTGTTGAAGGTAGTAAAAATTCCAAGTCTGCTTTATTAGCCTTAAGGAGAACCTTTAGGGATGAACTTCTCATCTTAGTCTACTTTTTTAGGTCAGGAGCATAAAGATGCAGATTTATATGCTATCTGCATGAATTTTATGTTTATCCATGTTAATTAACATTGACTTTATATGTGTGGAGCCATTAAAATATCAAAATTACCTGAATATATTCATCTGAAGTATCTTTAAAATCAGTTTATGTGTCAACTACCTCAGGAATTTTATCTCATGATCATCCTATGATAGAGCCTAATAGCTTTTGCGCATTCTCGGATATTAGAAGAAATCAATTTTTAGATCACTATTAATTTATTTTTATTTCCCTAGAGAAAGATTTTTAACAGATACAGAATATTTCAATCTACTAATCTGCAAATTTTAAATAAA
This sequence comes from Indri indri, assembly GCA_004363605.1. Lineage (NCBI taxonomy): Eukaryota > Metazoa > Chordata > Mammalia > Primates > Indriidae > Indri > Indri indri. Next base: position 34,001 of record RJWJ010000774.1, on the reverse strand, counting down.
TGCATGCATGCATACATACATATGTAAATCTCAGACAAACTTCAAATCAGTTTTCAACAAAGTTAGTCAAGAATTCGGCAACACACACACAAAAAAATGGTCCATGTAGGCAAACTTCATTTTATTACTTGTTTAGGCATCAGCGTGTGGCCTGAACTATGTATATTTATTCAACATATTTTTGCATATTAAATTAATAATTTATCATTTAATTATTTTTCAATTTTGAGAATAAAATATAGTTAAAATACAGGTTTCTGCATTTTTTAAAATGTTATCTACAAAACACTTTTAATTGTCCTTATGCTCAAAGGCCATGTCATCAAATTAACCAGGAATTCCCTAGTTCAGTTTCATATATCTTTGTGCATTTTTTAAGAACATTTTCTCTCTAAAGAATAGAAACTATTTCATTCGTTACTTAATCACATTCAACTTACTTCATGAATTAATTTTTCCCTTCCCCTCCTTTCTATTAACTCTCCATTTTCAGCGGTTTTTTTAATAGTAACATTCTCTTGTCCCCCAAAAGCAACAAGATTGACATATAGGCCTTTCCTAATACTATCACTGCATGATTGGTTACTTGTGTACATCATAAATATTTAAATTTAAAAAGATCCCAGTGGCTATTTCTTTATTTCTTTTTGAATGATGAATAAGTGCACTTTTAGTTTCTGAGGTTGTAGCATAAATTTATTTTCTTCACTTAATTTCTGTGTAACCTAAATACTGAAATATTATTACTGTTCACATACACATCTATAGGAAAGTAAATCTGTCATATAATATATAAAATATGTAAGCCAGACACATATATATGTATAGAAGAATTGTATCTACTCTGAATCTTTGCTTACTAATTATAATTAAAGCTAAAAATTTTGGTATAGTTTTATATACTCAGGAGACTGGTTCTCTAAATACATACATGGAAAATATTTAACCCAAACAGCAATTCTTATACCATAGCAGGCATTCTTAATTTTCATGAATTCAAATATCCTTTCTTCAAAGCACTGGAACTAGTTTTGATTATTCTCTGACAGGATGGTGACAGCTTATGCACAGATATTTCAGTTTATTAAAAAATATGTATCTATAAACATCTTAAATCAACAAGATTTACTTTTTAAGAAATATATAAATGTTTCATATAGTATTGCAAATGTTCTACTTATGGTACATGTAAATGTTGGTTTATTACTAATCATCTAGTAGCAATTAATTATGAAAAGTAAGTTTCACATAAGTTTAATTGTGATAATTTGGCAATTAATAATTTCATTCTATGATATATAATTGTAGCTTTTTTTCCCTTAACTGCTATATTAGTCTGTTTTGGTTGTCATAACAAAATACCACAGTGCAGGTGTCTTAAGCAACAGAAATTTATTTTCTCACAGTTCTGGAGGCTGAAAATATAAGATCAAGGTACCAGCGGGATGGGTTTCTCCTGAGGCTTCTCTCTTTGACTTGCAGATAGCTACCTTCTCACTGTGTTTTCACATGGCCTTTTCTCTGTGTGTGTCCATCAGTGGTGTTTCTTCCTCTTTTTATAAGGACACCAGTCCTATCAGATTAAGAACCCACTCTTATGACCTCATTCAACATTAATTACCTCTTTAAAGGTCCTGTCTCTAAATACAGTCACCTTGGGGGTTAGGGCTTTGACATATGAATTTGCAGGGAGGGGAGGGGCACAATTCAGTCCATAACAACTGTTCTTCTTGCTTGTGCAAATTCTTGATGCCATACAGTAAGCTGACCAGACTTATCTCTTTAATGACTTGGATGATATAAATCCTAATAACAACAACAAAATACCTGTGTTTGTCAAAGGTGACAAAGGGGTAACTACTGAGATAAGGCTGGTACTTTAAGTCCCAGAGACATTTACTGCTGATAACAGGAGGGCTTGGCACTCAGCCTTTTAAGCTTATTAATTTGTTTTTGATAGACAAATTAAAAGTATAGCCATATTTCAAGGACAGGCACATGTTAATCAAGTTTACTAGACTGATGTAGAATACAGGAATGCCAATTGACCAACTTTCTATAAAAATATAATAATCCCTCAAGCTAAAATACTCATTGGTATACTATATGAGGTCAAAGACATATTCTTGACATGTTTTAAGGATCATCAAATATTTCTATTATCCTTGAAAGCTTTAGAGCCTTTCCTACCAAAAGTAAACATATACACATAGACAGTATGGTATACACAATTTGCTTGGGTTGTAAATAGGCAATCACATCTTTGTGATTGCCTTTACTGAGGGGCTCTTGCCTTGGGAATAAGAGAAAATTGATTTACATAGATCTAACAGGTAAATTCACATAAAGGAAAAATGTAATTTAAACGTCTTTGGTAAAGTATCTTCCTGGTAGAGAACACTATAAGCTTTGTATGTATTTAGGCCATGCAAGTGAGGACTGAACTCTGACCTTATTTCTTTTACTCAAATTGAATTCTCTCAGTATAAGGTGGTTTACTTTCCAATCTGATTCTGGTATAGCATAATATGAAAGAGAGAAGACCACCTTATCTTGACTCAAGCATCCCAGCAGATCCCTAGCAGACTCAAGCATTCCTTTCCACTGACTCCAGGTCCTTAGACAAAGCTTAGCTCTTTAAACCAATCGCCAACTAAAGTATCCCTACAACCCACCTATGTCTTATAACTACTCCCCACTTTCAGATGTCCTGTCTTTTAGAGCTGAACAAATGTATACCTTCTATATATAGATTTATGGTTTTACCTGTAATTCCTGTCCCTGTGAATGCATAAAACCAAACTGTACCCCAGCCACCTCAGGTGCATTTTCCCAGGACCTCTTGAGAACTTATCCCCTCGGCCATGGTTGCACACATTCAGCTCAGAATAAACCTCTTTAAATTATTTTAGAGTTTGGATTTTTCCATCAACAGAAGACTAAGGGATGAGCTGAGAAAGTTTGGCCCAAAATATTAGTGTTGCCAGGATCATTAAAACTGGCAAATGGAATAGGATTGCAATTTTTGTTTCTCTGTCTTGAAGGGAGTCTTAAGTATCAAGAGTTTCATAAGAGTTATGTTATTGGTGTTTCAATATGTTATGTATTATTGTTTTATAGTAAACTAACAGTGCTGAACTTTACCTAAGCCCTGTGTTCCTGGAAACAGTGATGGTTAATAAATCTCTCCACACTTCTTACTGCAAAAAAATACACTTCCCATATCACTTTGATAAGGCTCACGATGCCCTCCGTGTTCACTTATGACAAGGCTGGACAGAGATTTCCGAATTCCCATTCTTTGCCTCTTAGCTGAACTGCATGTCCTCCCTGATTACTCAAAACAAAGTGCTTGTTATCAAAACTTTGTAAAGTTTATCTCCTTCCTCCAGGTCTCTGAACCTCCGTGAACTCTCAGACAAAGCCAGCATACAGCCCCTCCTTAACAGCCCTCCCAACAGCAGGCTGGCCTCAGAGTAAAACATTCTCTGATCTACTATCTGATGATCTCACCTTTTCACCAAGCTTCCCATATCCAGTTCTCTCTAGCTCTGTTTACTCCTCCCTATAAAAGAGAAATTTATTTTTCATAACTCTTGAGACACTTGCAGATCTTATAGTCACAGAGTCTCCCTACTACAATAGTCTCACTACTTCTATTGGAATAGACCCGACTCCCCTTATTGCAACAGTCTTTTCAGGCAGTCTTTTCAGAGTTGGCCAGAGTTGTTTTTTTATTTGACAAGACCAACATTACTCCTTCATTTGGTATCCGGTATAGTTTTTAGTATATTATAAATAATTGAGAACTATTGGTGATAGAGCAATCAATTAAATTCTGTCTCTTCACACCACTCAGTCTTTATTAGTGAACAATTTTCTTATAGACACTAAAATAGTATCTGATATCTGCTGATACAGCCAAAAAATAAAATAAAACAAGGAAAATATTAGGAAGAACAAAAGTATATTAGATAATAGACAAACGTTTTCCCCAAAATATTATAGTTTAATTTACTCATTCACACAAAACCCTGTAAGGTAGATGGTCTTAAAATTGATATTACAAAAATGGGGAGACCATCCAAAGTTAAAAAAGCAGCATCAACTCAATCTAACACAAGAACCCAAGCTCTTAACCCCAGAAATAATTCCTTTTCTAGACCAATTTATTATATCATAATTCTACCAGTAAAATGCTAATAAAAAGTGAAGAATAGCATTTAACTGAATTTCAGAATTTTTGAGATTTTGAAGGAAAAATTTCTAAAGATAGCTCAAAAAAAATGGCCACAGAAATACCTATGCACACTGTACGAAATATTGTTAGGTTTAAAGAATTCACCCTGCCCAAATTTCCATCCAAACCTCCTATGAAACCCAACCCTCTCCCCTTCCCAGGGGCATGTCAGGAGTAGGCTTTGCCAGACCCTAGGGAGAAAAGGGAATGAGATGAAAAGGGAAATTTATTTCCTCATCCCTCCTGATAAGGAGGATGCTTACCCTTCCCAGTTGCTCCCTAGGGAAATAAAGGAATGGAATGCAAGAGGGGAACTTACTTTCCTTATCCCTCCAGGTTGTTTGAAAATAATTTATTTATTCCTCCCAGAGAAACCCTCTATAAAACCCAAGGTTCTCCCCTTTTCTCTAGTGGATGCCTTTTTCGGACTGCACCCAGATGCTCAAAATAAACAGCATTTTGCTATACATGAGGCTTAGTGTGTCTCTCTCTCGGCTCGGGACCTAAAACTAACAATCATTACTACAGATTGATTACCTTTTAGTGTAATTCACATCATTTTTTAGAATAACCTATAGTACTGCAAAAAAATATCTGTGTGCTTTTCTATAGGAGAAAGGCTGAAAAAAATTAGATAATTTGTTTTGTGAGTGAACCTAGATATTTCTTCAGTCTCATTTATTGGTTTATTTGTAATTTAATTATCTTAATTCAGAATATAGGGGATTCTTATGAAAGAATAAATGATAAATTTTAAGATTTTTTTATCTCATTATAATTTAGGTTTTGATTTTCTTTAACCTTCAAACATATCTGGCAGTGGTTTAGTGACTGAATGATAGACTTTGGCCCAATAGGGTATTTTTATTATAAATATTAACAGGACCTTAGAAATTATCTGCATTCCAACTTGAATACTTTGTAGCTAAGGAAACCAAGGAAAAAGGAAATTGAGTGTCTTGCCAAATTAACCATAAAGAGAGAATGGGAAAGTATGGAAGCAATCGCCTGATCCTGTCTACACATTTACTCTGCTTCAAGTCTAATACACAAACTTGAAACTAGGTCTTTTTTTCCTTAATTACTTAGGGTTATATGAAACTAATTTTTAGATGACAAAATATATGATGCATTGAAAAAATAATTTTCATACAAAATTGGTTATTTCCAGTAATTAAGATGGCTGAAGTCTGAGAAATGCACTGTTAGTTGCTCATTCACAAATAAGGATAATTACAAATCACAAATGATCATTCACAAATGGTCATTTTAACCCATCCATTTAACAATGGTTAAATTGGATCAGCAAATAGGTAGTTGCCTGACTGTCAACGTGCAGATGGTTCAAATGACCTATCATGACACATCTTATTAATAAAGATAAAACATTCTTTCAGGAGGGTCAGAAACGTGTTAAATGTAATAAATCTGCTTTAAGAATAAAAACATAATGGTCTGTTTAAGTAGTACCTTTATCACTGCAGCATATGAAGCATCTTTGCTATCTACCAAATAGAATATTAAATAATATCAAATGATATTTTGGTATCAACATTGGTTAAACATAAATTAAAAATGATGAAGGATTTCAAGGTTCTAGCCATGACAGATATTTAAACTTCCATCAGAGTAATATAATTATTGTTGCTTGATTTTTTTAAAAAAGTATAAAAACTATGTACATTTGAGAAGTTTCAGGGGCTACCACAATTTTCTATGTAAAATATAGCAATGAAGATGAAAAAGTAAAAATCAATATCTGAAAAAGCAAAGAAAATTGAAAAGATGAGATCAAATTATAAAAGTACATGAAAAATGGATACATAAACTGAATAGATAATAGAATTGTATCAAAACACATTATCAAAGTAAAACATAATTTATTTAATACAGCATGTGTCTTGTGCCTCTTAATCTGACATAAATCAAACCACAATGTGGAAACTTATTGAGATTTTCAATGAACACAACATTCATTATAAATATTCAACTAAAATGGAATGTATAAAACAGGATATATGATTAGCTACAACAAAAGAAATTCAGTAAAACATAAAAAGGATTTTTCTTCCTATAAGACACTTTATGACTACTAATTACTAATCAATATTTCTTTCGACTTTATATATTTTAATTCAGTATTAAAATCAGGAAAGATAGCCTGACTTGTTATACAAACTTTGCATGCAAACATCTCCATCTTTTATTTCATTAAGCTTTTATCTGCAAGAACAAGAGATGAATCATTCTAATGATAAATTCTGATCAGACAAATCAGCAAAGTAAATTAACATAGCTTGAGGAAAAATATATACCTCATCATGAGAGATTCAAGTGAAAAAAAACTTGTAATTTTCTGATGAAGCCAATTGATAAATAACATAAATTCCAATGTGTTTATTATCTAATTTTGCAGAGGTGGGGTAGAGAATAAGATATTCCTTCTTCAATAGGTAACTAGCCACTAGTTTTTTAGGTTTCTTAATTGACATGTAATTTACATACCACAAAATTGACACCTTTTAAAGTGTACAAGTCAGTGGTTTTTAGTACATTAATAATTTGTACAACCCTAACCACTATCTGATTACAGAACAGTTTCATCATTACAAAAGAATCCCATACCCATTAGCAATCATTTTCCCTTCCCTCCATCCCCTAATCCCTGGGAATCATTAATCTGTTTTTTATTTCTATGTATTTACTTATTCCGGACATTTCATTTACATGAAATAAAAAATCATCGCCTTTTGTGTTTGACTTCTTTCATTTGGCATAATATTTTCAAGATGTAGCATGTTGCAGCATATGAGGTCTGTCTGAAAAGTATCCAGCCATTGTTCAATATAACAAGAAGGTTTGTACCACATCTAAGTAACCTGGCAGCCACAGAGAGTGGACTGTGATGCATGTGTGTGACCAATGACAGCTTCACTGTACTAGTCAGTGTGGTGCTAGACGCCACTGAGTGAGCGTCTGTACTGTGTGGTCATTGCATTTAAAATGACTGAGCAAGTAGAGCAACGAATCTGCATCAAATTTTGTATTTTCTTCTTCTTTTTTTTTTCCTGGCTCCATACTTTATTTGTTTATTTTTTTTTTTTATTTCAGAATATTAGGGGGGTACAAAAGTTTAGGTTACATATATTGCCTTTGCACCACCCAAGTCAGAGCTACAAGTGTGCCTGTCACCCAGACAGTGCTCACCCACCCATTAGGTGTGAATTTACCCATCCCCTCATCCCCCCTCCAACCTGCCTGACACCCCATGAATGTTACTTCCATGTGTGCACATAAGTGTTGATCAATTAGTACCAATTTGACAGTGAGTACATGTGGTGCTTGTTTTTCCGTTCTTGTGATACTTCACTTGGAAGAATGGGTTCCACCTCCATCCAGAATAATGCAAGAGGTGTTCACCATTGTTTTCTGTGTCTCAGTAGTACTCTATGGTGTACATATACCACATTTTATCAATCCACTCATGTATTGATGGGCACTTGGGCTGTTTCCATATCTTTGCAATTGTAAATTGTGCTGCTATGAACATTCAGGTGCAGATGCCTTTACAAGGGCTAATAACTGGAATCTATATAGAAGTTAGGAAAATCAATAAGAAAAAAAATCAAACAACCCCATTAAAAAGTGGGCAGAGGACATGAACAAATTTTGTATTAAGCTTGAGAATTCCTTCACAACAACTATTTGGCTGATTCGGAAACCTTTTGGGGACAATACAATGAGTGCAGTGCAAAAGAAGTGTGGCACAAATTCTTCAAAGATGCTCAAGAATCTGTCAAAAGTGATCCACCTTCTAGAAGGCCTGCAACAAGCAGAACACCTGAGAATGCTGAAGGTGTATGGATTAGGTTAAGGGATGCTGGGAGAACTTTGTGGGGTCCCTAGGTACCTACTTTGAAGGGGACTGAGACGTCATTGTCCTGTGTAGAATGTTTCTTGTATCTTATATTTTCTTCAATAAATGTCTCTATTTTTTGTATTGCATGGCTGTATACTTTCCAGATAGACCCTGTATAATAAAGCCCTATCTTTTTGTATTGTCAAATAATATTCAATTGTATATCTTTCATACATTTGGTTTATCAATTCACCAGTTAATGGACATTTGGTTGTTTCTATTTTTGGGCTATGAATAGTGCTGTTATGAATATTCATGTACAAGTTTTGCATGAATATGTATTTTCAATTATTTTAAATATATATCTAGGAGTATTATTGCTGAGTAATATGGAAACTCTTTGTTTAACATTCTGAAGAACTGCTGAAAGGTTTTCCAAAATAGCTACACTAGTTTTATTCCCTCCTCCAATGTATGTGGGTTTTAATTTCTCTACATCCTTGTCAACACTTGTTATTGTCGATCCTTCTGATTTTAGTCATCCCAGTTGGTGTAAAGTGGTATCTCACTGTGATTCTATTACACATTTTCCTAAAATCTAAGGATGTAAAGCATCTTTTCATATGCTTAGTGGTCATCTGTAAAACTTTCTTAGAAAAATTTCTATTCAAATCCTTTGCCCATTTTTTAGTTGGGATGTTTGTCTTTTTGGTGTTGAGTTTTCACTTATTTATATATTGTAGAATCTAAATTCTTTTCAGATGCATGATTTCCAAATATTTTCTCCCATTATGTAGATTGTTTTCAGTTTCTTGATAATGTCCTTTGATTAAAAAATTTTGAATTCTTATGAAGTCCAATTTATCTATTTTTTCATTTACTTCTTGCTTGTTTCTTTGGTGTCATATCCAAGAATCCATTGCCAAATCCAAAAGTATGCAGATTTAATCGTGTTTTCCTCTAAGAGTTTTGCACTTTTTGCTCTTATATTTAGATTTTGATCCACTTCAAGGTGATTATTGTATGTGGTGTGAGGTAGGGGTGCAATTCATTTACATATGGATGTTCAGTTTTCCTAGCACCATTAGTTAAAAACTATTTATTCCCCATTGAATGGTCTTGGCAATCCTGTCAAAAATAAATTGCTCATATATGTATGGATTTATTGCTAGACACTCGATTTTATTCCATTGATCTGTGTTTTTACCCCATGTGAGTACCAAACTGTCTTGATTACTATAGCTTTGTAGTAAATTTTGAAAATGGGAAGTGTAAATATTTCAACTTTCATTTTTTTAAAGACTTATTTTACTATTTTGGGTTCCTTTCATTTCTATATGAACTTTAGGATCTGCTTCTCAATTTTAAAAAACAAGTTGGCTTCTCAAGCTTAACGCAAAAACTTGAAAAAAAAAGTTAGCTGGGATTTTGATAGAGATTCTATCAAATCTATAGACCAATCAGGGAAATATTGCCATTTTAACAATATTATAATAAGTTTTTTAATCCATGAAAATTGGATTTTAAAAATGTATTTTTTTAATCTTTAAATGATGTTTAGTAGTTTTCAGTTTACAGGTATTACACTCTTTTGTTAAATTTATTCCTAAGTATTTTATTGTTTTTGATGATATTTTAAACCGAAAGTTTTCTTAATTAAATTTTGATGTTGTTCACTGCTAGTATGAAAATACAACTGCATTTTGGATATTGATCTTTTATCCTATGATCTTGTTGAACTCATTTATTAGCTCTAACAGTTTTATCATTATTATTTTTATGGATCATCTACAATTTTCTGTATATGAGAGTAAGTCATCTTCACATAGAAAGAATTGCAACTCCTCCACTCAAATTTGGATGCTTTTTAGCTCCTGATCTCAAGGACGCAGTTCTCAGTATTTCAACAGTAACTGACATTTTTCTACAGATGCGCTTTAGGAAGTTAAGAAAATTTCCTTTTCTTACAAGTTTAAGTGTCTTTATCAATAAAAGATATTGGATTTTGTCAAATTCTTCTATGTGTCAGTTGAGATGATCACGTTCATTTTGGTCTTTATTATATTAATGTAATGTATTACATTGGTTTTGTACATTCAAACAACATTGTATTCATTGAATAAATCCCACTTGATCATGGTTTATAACCCTTTTTATATGTTTCTAGACTTGTTTTTCTAGTATTTTGTTGGCAATTTTGAAAAATTTTTCATCAATCTTAATAAGGAATATTGGTCTGTAGTTTTATTTTCTTCTGAAATGTTTGACTTTTATAGTAGGTTTAAAAAGGACTCATGAAATGAGCTGGGAATGTGTGCTCTCATCTGTTTTTTGGAAGAGTTTGTGAAGGTTTATTGTTAATTCTTCTCTAAATATTTGGGAGAATTCAATAGTGAAGCTATTTGGTCCTTGACCTTTTTTTGTAGATACTTTTCTGATGCTAAATCAGCCTCTTTATTTATTATAGATCTTTTCAATTTATCTGTTTCTTGTAGCATTAGTTGCAGTAGTTTGTGTCTTTCTAGAAAGTTGTCCATTTCCTTTAGGTTACCTAATTTGTCAGTACACAATTAAACATAGTATCTCATTATAATCTTTGTTTTCTCTGTAAGGTCAGTAGCAACATCCTTTTTTTCATTTTTGTTTTAATAAATTCAGATGTCTCTCTTTTATTTTTGTGGTTAGTCTAGCTAAAGATTAATCAATTTTGTTGATATTTTTAAAGAACCAATAATGTTTTTGTTGATTTTTTTCTATTGGTTTCTCTTCTCTATTCCATTTATTTTCACTTTAGTCTTTATTACTTCCTTCTGGTGGTTGCTTTATGTTTAGTTTGATCTACTTATTCTAGCTTTTTAGAGTTGTAATATTAGGTTATTGATTAAAGAATGTTTTTCTTTTTAGAATGTAGATATTTACAGCTATGCATTTTTTCATTCTTTTACGTACTCATTGTTTAAGAATGTGTTGTTCAACCTCTACATACATGTGAATTTCTCAACTGTCTCTCTTTTATTGATTTCTAATTTCATTCCACAAAGGTCTGAGAAAAATACTTTGTATAATTTCAATCCTTTTAAATTTTTTGAGACTTTGTTCTGTTTTCTTACAAATTACAGCTTTATACATTGTGTGCCTTTAATACATTTTTATAATTATTTTTTATGCAGTTGCAATCAAATAGGAGGAGAAAAAGAGTTACAAGGAAAAATATGTTCACACTGTCGTTCATATTTACCCATGCAGTTACCTTTACCTGAGTTCTTTCTTTCTACATTTGGTTTCAAGTTACTGGCTAGTGTTTGTTCCTTTCAACCTGAAGTATTTCCTTTAATATTTCTAATATGACAGTTTGGCTAGTGACTAATTCTCTCAGTGTTTGTTCATCTAATAATGTCTCAATTTCTTCTTCAGTTATTTATTTATTTATTTGAAGACAGAATCTCACTCTGTCACCTCAGAAGGACTACAGTGATGTCATCATAGCTCACTACAACCTCTTAGATAGAATTAAATCATCCCTATAAACCACATAAACCATGTATAAACCCAGAACTCAGTTAACATTATTATTGCTGTATTTCTTAAATTGTTCCAATTCTCTTAATCTTGTTTTTCATTTAGTCTCCTTTATGACTCAGTTTTCTCCGTTAGCCAAGTATTTGAAAAAGAAAGTAGTTTTAAAAATGTATCTCATTAATATAACTTGGTTTTCTTCCTAGCCTGGAGATTAGTAGTTTAAAAGGCATGGATGGAAACTATACTTTGCAAAGTATAGTTAAATGTGAACCTGTTACCTTTGTCATGAATTTCACCTATGTTTGATGTGGTATGCACAAACTCATAAAGAGAAAATATGGTAAGTTGTTTTTCAATATCATTTTCTCACTTAGAACCATTAAGGGAAGTAAAGAGTTATATTCTGTATCAGAAAGGATTGCATTTATATTCTTTCATTTCTAAAATAGGTTTCTCTCTTTGAAATAGAAACAGTTTCCTAACTTAAAGTAGGTAATTACACACTCCATTAAACAAGTAATTAACAGATTACAATTTGAAAAAAAAAAAGAAAAACTTGAAAATAAGCAATTTGGATTCTGAATGTGAAGAGTAGTGTTATAATTAGCATAATACCTTTAGAAATAGATTAACAAGTACACAATAAAAATGAAAAAAGAAACAATCTGTTTCCTCCATACTGATCATATGCCACAAATAGCATTTCATGAGTCAAACATCAGCATGATTTTGAAAAACCTTGATCTTAGAATTACTACATTACTCTAAAATTCAAAAAGATGAGATTTTGATGTATAAAATGTTTGCTATCTTAAGAGACTATGACTCTTCAGAGTCATTGTTTTAAATTGTCATTCTACAATAATTCCCTGAGGCAAGTGGCCAATGTTAGCAAGCTCAACATGTGTAATTCAAATTGGTAATTTGAAATTGCAAAAGAGACAGGCTCAGTGTTGTGTATGGGTGGTTCATTTCCATTGCAAGGTTAAAAATGTGCATAAAGGGAATTCAAAGGAAACATGTACATTAAGTCTGAATTATCCTGCCTTTCAAGAAAAAGAATTTATTCTAAACTTTAAGACAGGACCACTATTCTTACTAATCTACTGTTTAAGGAAAAAGGGAGGTAGGCGGTTGAGTGACTGAAGACACCACAAAAAGCTTCCAATGGTAGCAGTAAAACAAACGTCCGAGTAATAACTAGCCCTGAAATAAACATGTTTTTAATTCCTGCAAAATTCTGGGTTAGACTTCCTCTTCAAATCACTGCAGCAAGGAAAAGGCAGAGAGTTTTGCAAGCTAGGTCTTCTTCTTTTTTTTTTTTTTTTTTCTTTTTTAAACAGAGTCTCACTCTGTTACCCAGACTAGAGTGCCGTGGTGTCAGCCTAGCTCACAGGAACCTCAAACTCCTGGGCTCAAGCAATCCTACTGCCTCAACCTCCCGAGTAGCTGGGACTACAGGCATCCGTCACCATGCCCAGCTAATTTTTTCTATATGTTTTTAGTTGTCCAGCTAATTTCTTTCTATTTTTTTAGTAGAGACGGGGTCTCGCTCTTGCTCAGGCTTGTCTCAAACTCCTGAGTTCAAATGGTCCGCCCACCACGGCCTCCCAGAGTGCTAGGATTATAGGCGTGAGCCACCGCGCCTGCCAAGCTAGGTCTTCTAATGCAACGAACTCTAGGTTCTTTTCCACCTCCAGGAAAATCACAGGAAGGAAAGTAATTCATTATGTCTGCAAGCTGGGTTCCTGGCTAAGATCTGATAATCTCTTTTCTGAAATTCGAGCTGACCATGTTAGTAAAATATAATTCATTTAATGCATTTGAAAAACACTGTCCATCAATTATTTTGCTAGAACTATATGTTGTTTTCATTCCATATTGAAAATAAACAAGACAGAATATTCTAAAAAAAAAAAAAAAATGCGCTCCTCCAATCTTACTAAAAACTGACACTCAGTAAGTTCAAATCTACCAGCATGAAGATGCTGCAGAGAATGTCAAAGAGCTATTGACTTTTGAGTCATTATTTCCACATGACAGTGAAGAGACACTGCCATTGCATGCTGCTATTACATTTGCCTTATAGTTATCTTAGTGAAAAAAATATTGGTTTGGATTAAAATATCAATTGTTTTCTAAATAAGAAAATTAGGGTCAGATATAACTGAGTTAAGTGAGATAAGTTCTACAATTGCCTTTATAACCATACTTTCACTTTGTACCAATTACTGAATAAACTTTTGCGATCTTATGTTAATTCTTAACTCTTATTTATGTCAACATTATTGCAATGTTTTTCTGGAAATGTTTGTTTCATAGATACTTCTATAAATGTCTATAACTTATCCTGGGGCAGATTTTAGTGTTACAGCACATCCGATGTAAGTTTTGATAATAAAAAATTGCATGAAACAGGCTTATTAACCTGAGTGATTAATCTGTGGAATGTTACTTTGGCTTGTTTTTGAAGGTAGATATGCAAAGGGTAGCCAATAGTAGGGCACATTTCAACCTGAGTTTTCTGCCCCAAAAGAATGACTGTTTTGGTAAATCATGTATCTTAAAAACAGGTAACGCATCATCATGAACTTCTATATGACAAATCCAGGATTTGTTCATAAGAAGTCATTGTTTATGTCCGATGCTTTGTTCCCTAAGCATCGAACTTGAAATTGAAAATAGAATAAGAAATATACAAGACCTTTAACTCTGGGGCCTAATTTGACAATGGCAATTACTTTTCCAGAGATCAAAAATACTTTGGAATCAAACCAGTTTCACAGGGCAATTCAGGTGAAAAATGAAAATGGCTTGATTTCTCAAAGATTGCAGAGAGTGTCCTGCTTTCTCATTCCAAACATCGGTCTTAGCAATCACATACCTTTGTCAATTATTCTTGACATGGAAAATGTTCCAGTATCTCACCATCACACACCTCATACCCCTTAGGCAAATGCTTAGGCTCCGAGGATAGTGTTAACTTCCAAGTATAGTCTGGAGCTGACTGTTGACAGAGACTTGGGGCCAAGATTGACGGGGTTTCTTACAGCTCAGAGTGTACCATGTTCACACAGTTGTCAGTACTGGTGATTTCTAGTAGGCAGGGATTTTTATGACACATCAAACCATCTTCAAACATCACTACCCAGACTTAGTAAGGATTAACAAAATGCATAGGAAGATATTCTGGAAGCTTCATGTCTGCACCTATCCTTCATACACAAGGGCTAATTTTTGCTAATGTCTATGGAGCTTGTGATGGTTAAATTTTATATGCCAACTTGGCTGGCTTATGTTGTTCAATTGTTGGCCAAACACTAGTCTAGATGTTAGTGTACTGCAAAGGTGTTTTATAGATGTTATTAACATCTACAGTCAGTAGACTTAGAGCAAAAGAGATTATGCTAGGTAACATAGGTGGGGCCTCATCCAAGTAGTTGAAGTACCTTAAAAGCCAAAACTGAGGTTTTAGGCAAAAGGAATTTTGCCTGAAGACTATAACATCAAAATTCTGTTTGGAGTTTCAGCCTGCTGGATTTCAGACTTAAGACTGCAGCATAAACTCTTGCCTGAGGTTTCAGCCTGTCGGCCAGCCCTCACATCCATGTGATCCGATTCCTTAAAATAAACCTGTTAATTTAGATATGAACATATCCTATTAGTTCTTTCTCTCTGGAGAACTTGACTGATACAGAGCTGTTCCAAAGCATTTCTGCTCCTATAACTGAGGTCAGAGGCAATTGATGTATCAGGTTCATGTGGCAATACTAATTTTCTGTGAAAAAATTCTTCCTAAATGATTGGATTCCCTTTAATCTAATTAGAAACATCCCAATAGATACATGCTGTTAATTGTTCACTGGAGTATTGCATCAGTATCAAAAGTGAAAGAAAATAGTATGTTATTTGAGTTTTAAAAAAATGTTTAGAGTACTTCATATATGCTCGATATTATGCAAAATTCTGAGGATACAGATGTGAAAGATAATCCAAAATCTACAGTGTTGTTAGCCTATTGGGAGAAATAGATCATGAGAAGAGGGAAACGATGTTTGGAATAATGATCCAGCCAGAGGGAACACCACGTAATGGGACACTTTGAAAAGAATGAGTTAATGAACTGGACAGTCACGGAAATTAATGTATACTGAGACTATATGGTGCGTGTTGAGGATCTTGCCAAAGGACTGAAGTTAGACAGTAGACCAATGTTAAATTTTCTGAGCCTCATTTTTTTCATAAACAATTTTGTTTCTGGGGAAAAAATATTTTTACAGAAATCAAATTAGCTTATTTGTAAAATGACTAACATATACTAGTCAACCCCAAATAGTGTAGTTTTGTTATTAGCCATGTTGACCTTTACAAGGAAGATACATTAATATAACATCCGGCACACAGCGATTCTTCCCGACATGCCTCTCCATCTTTGTGTCACTTCAGTCAATTACTGTTTAAGCTATCATGTGTCAAGCAATTATTTCCATGTCTGATACTTCATCAAGGCCTTAATACTGATAGTTAGCTTTAAAAATATACAGCCAAATCTGTATTTTTTCAAACACCAAGCATTTTAAGTGCCTCTTTTGTTAATGTTCTAAGTCCTCAGTAAAGTGACTTAAACATAATGCCATTACTTCTAACCAGTTATGTAACAACAGATATGGCCAGGAAAAATTCAGGAGTATATAAAAATCGTTTTTGGGAGTATGTAAACGCTGGTTTGGGAATTAGAAGACTTGGGTTTTAGAGCTATGGATAATACTATTTATTGCAATATTTTTTAAAGCACTTAAATTTTTCGAACTGCAGTTTTATTATTCTAAAATCAACAAATTGAATGAAAAGATTCATGAGGCTCTTTTTGGCTCAAACAGTTCAAAATTGTAGACATTTACACTCTGTAAGCCATGGACAAGTAAATCTCACCAAAAGTAATTATAGCAATGAACCTGGTGAAACTTAATTATTTTAGGATTATGGTATCAATTAAAAAAATGTGTGATCAGATTTGGGGACACATAGGTTCTTGGATGTCTGCATGTCCTAAGCTGGAAAAACAGAATCATCTCTCTCTTTTTGTCCTTATAGAGTGAGCCACTTAAGAAACAGAACACTCCAGTAAAGTCTGCAGATCCAATAATCTATCCTCAGGACCAATGCTTGAGATATGAGACATTGCCAGAGAGTCTATTTTGTGGAAAAGAAGTAAAATAATCTAGAATCACCACGATCACTGTCTTCCCATAATCAATAATCAGATAATTCTAGATACAGTCACAAGTAGAGACTGACCAACTGATTCACTAGATATTTCTTTTCTTTCATCTAAACATTGATAATACACTTCTTTTTTTAATGCTTCTATTTTTAATTCATGGAATCAGAAAATCCATTGCTTAGTTACTATTGAAAATAATTCCATTTACAATTTAGTGAAAGCAGAATAATTCACTGTACAAACCAACTGTTAATGTTTTGTTTTTAATTTCAAAGTATTATGAAGGTACAAATGTTTTTGGTTACATGGATCACTTTTGTAATGCTCAAGTCAGGGTTGAAAGTGTGCCTGTCAGTCAGATGGTGTTCATTGAACCTGTTAGGTAGGTTTTCTCCCATCCCTCCTTACCCCTCCCTGCTGCTTGATTTCTATTGAGATTTACTTCCCTCTATGACATGTGTGCTCATCAGTTAGTTCCAATTTAATAGTGAGTACATGCAGTGTTTGTTTTTCCCTTCTTTAGATACTTCATATGGATAATGGTCTCTAGTTCTGTTCAAATTGTTGCAAAAGGCATTAAGTCATCCTTCTTCGTGGCGGAGTAGTACTCCATAGTATACATATACCACATTTTGTTAATCCACTCATAAACTGATGGGCATTGGGTTGGTTTCCCATCTTGGCAACTGTGAATTGTGCTGCAATAAACATTCATTTGTAGGTGTCCTTTTGATAAAATGACTTATTTTCCTTTGGGTAGATGCCCAGTGGTGGGATTTCTGGATCAAATGGCAGGTTGACTTTTAGTTCTTTGAGGAATCTCCAAGAAAGGACTAATAACCAGAATCTACAAAGAGCTCAAGAAATCAGCAAGAAAAAAATCAAACAGCCCCATTAACAAGTGAGCAAAAGAGATGTACAGAAGCTTCTCCAAAGAAGATAGATGAATGGCCAATAAACATATGAAAAAATGTTCAGTATCACTAATCACCAAGGAAATGCAAATCAAAACCACAATGAGATATCACCTTACCCCAGTCAGAATGGCTTTTATTAAAAAGTCCAAAAACAATAGATGCTGGCATGGATACAGAGAGAAAGCAATACTTTGACACTCTTGTATCAATGTACTAATGTACTAATGCAAATTAGTACAACCTCTTTGGAAAACAGTTGATACATTTTTTCACCTGCATTTTTCACATCAGAATGCTTCTCTGGGTAGGGCTCTTTTCCCAAGGGTATTAGCTGATTTATTCAGCTTTTTTCTTTTTGTTGAAGCACCAAATCGTGGCTTGAAGTGCCAAGAATTGGCTATGCTCCCGAGTATTACTTTTATTGTCACAGCCTGTCCTGACATTTGATGCCAAGTGTGATGTGTAGGTTGGGTGTGTAGGTTGACTAATGAAATCTGTGAAACAGCCAAATGTGACAAAAGTCATTTTTCTTAGTCTCAAATCCGTGGGACAATTGTTTCCAAGAACAGGAAATATTTCAAAATTTCTAAGGAAATTTTGTCGGATTTTTAATCAAGATTTTTTTCCTTTACAGAGAATAGAAAATTATATCCCCCAAATGGCATGAAGATAATAAATATACTTTGTTTTGAAACAAAGTCTTACTCATGCTTTTATCCATAGCAACAGATATACAACACTAATTGAAATACTAATGACTTCTTTGCAGATTGTTTAACTGTCATAAAGACTGACTAACAAATGAGAGTCAAAGATTCATGTGATTTACAATTTGATACAGAAAACTAATCTTTCTCTAGAGTCTGTCTGTCCAATGACAGACATTGGAGTGAATGTGTTAAATTTACTTACCCGGATGTTTTGTCTACTTGATAGATACTATACTAGATTTTTTACCATGGACACTAAGTCATATCTTCATATCTTCAAATGGATTAAAAGTTAAGAGAAATTTATCCTTCTATGTCTTATGATTTTTTAATTTTAAGGTAATGATTCTCAAAATTAAGTCATTTATATACCATGCCTATATTTTTGCCATTTTTGTTTACCAGCTATATTTTAATTTACTTAGCATTTTTATATTTTTCTCTTTTTTATTAATAAATGCATTAAGAAATATGCTATTGTCACCATTGTAATAATTAGTAGCATTATACCAAAACATTATTAACTATTATAAATCAACAAAAAGGTTGCCATTAATTTAATCAATGTAATAATCACATACTTAAACAACCATTCTTTAAGAAGAAGAATGAAAATGTTTATTGTCCCTCAATAAACAGGTTTTGTATCCTTGAAACTTAATTAAACATTAATATGAAGCTTAATTTGATAATAAAATCTCATTTTTTTTACATTAACCTATTACGGGAACCTCAAGTGAAACATATACATATTTGGCAACTGTAAATGTTATTTAGTTCCTTTTGTGACAAATTCTGATATTGAGAATTTGTTATTAATCAAAATAAGATAAATGACTTAGAATAATAAACTTTTGTTCCTGGAAGATACTTGAGGTGTTTTTCAAATTCTGTTCTTCTGAATTCCAGTAATCTGGTAATATTTACAATAATAAGGGACAAAAGTACTGCTTAGCAATAAAAAAGTGGTGTTCGATTTGGGAAATTATGCATGAAGACCATTTACTTTTGTTATCTTTCAACAATGTCTTTATAATATTTGAAATACTTTTCAACAAGTATTTTAAATGAGTTAATAACTAAGTCATTCTGACACATAAAATAACTTAACATGCCACGATCAAGGTTTGATGGTTGAGGTTCCAATTTTGTCATTCACGAGTTCACTCTGTCTTGCATGTGGAATATTGATATAAATGGATTTTGTAAGGCTGTCCAATTGTGCTGATAGCTTTTCAAAATATTATAATATGCAAAGGAAGTCCCTAGTGATGCATACAACATCATATATTAAGGGTTTTAACTGTAAAAGTAAAGTCATTCTTTTGCCTCAAATAGAAAAGGAAGGACTTTCAGCATATCAAAAAAAAAAAGCAGATTTCACTGTGAAACAATATTTATTGTAATTTCCCATTTCTAGAAAAATATTAGAAAACATTTCAAGAGTTCAATGGCTTCTTTTTCTGATGATGGATATGTTTTTACACATTTATGTATGCTTCTTAAATTTCCTGCATGTCTGGGGTGGTGTGGGGTTGAGATAGTGCTTGTAGGATATGGGACATTACTTCCTGTGATACAGTTTGACTATGTGGAACAAGTCCTTATTTTGCACCAACTGTGAATGTAGTGCCCTTTGTGCTTATCCTAATAAATCACTTCCAGACTATGTCATAAATTTATGAATACATTTTAAAATCTCTACTCCAGTTGTACTAGTTGGTAAACATTGGCAGGATAAAGTGTCTTAGGTCTCGGTGGTTAGCTCGTATGCAATGCACACTGAATACCAAGAACACAATTTCAGAAGATTAATTAACTTACAGTCAATGGAATGATTTTTTATAGATGTGATAATATTTACTGCCTTAAGTTTTTGGCTATATCCGTAATTTTATGATTAACTATTTCATTTGACACAAGCATCTTACCAATTCCTTCACTTGTATTGTTACTACTTATTATTTAAACCTTTGTAGCAGCATATTTGATAAATTTATTTACAGTTAGTCGAGAAACTATAAGCATTGAAAGTTAATAAAATGTGACGAATGAGTATTCTAAAGTTTTAGGATTTTTATCCAGTTAGACTGTTGACAAATATCCAAAATGCTTGAACATTTTTCCACTTTGGTTTATTCTTTGGAAGCTAACAATGCTTTTTTTATTATTATTTCAGAATATTATGGGGGTACAAACACTTTGGATACATATACTGCCTTTGCACCACCCAAATCAGAGCTACAAGCATGCCTATCACCCAGACAGTACACACCACACCCATTAGGTGTGAATTTACCCATCCCCTCATCCCCCCTCCAACCTGCCTGACACCCCATGAATGTTACTTCCATGCGTGCACATAAGTGTTGATCAATTAGTACCAATTTGATAGCGAGTACATTTGGTACTTGTTCCATTCTTGTGATACCTCAGTTAGAATGGGCTCCAGCTCTATCCAAGATAATCCAAGAGGTGTTAGTTCACCATTGTTTTTTGTGGCTCAGTAGTACTCCATGGTATACATACAGCACATTTTATTAATCCACTCATGTGTGGATGGGCGCTTGGGTTGATTCCACATCTTTGCAATTGTAAATTGTGCTGCTATAAACATTCAACAATTGTGTTTGAAGTCAAACAGTATCATAGCAGAATTTCTGTGTATGTGCCATTTCAGAATTTAGGAGCATTTCTAAACCTAAAGGAATAAGTTTGTTCTTCTTTGCAGTTTCGTAAAAATTTTAATTTCAAACATTTTTCATAATATTTGAATTATATTTAAGGTTTTTAGTCCTCACAATGTATTTCAATAACTTTCACTTTTATGCAATACCAGTCTTTTTAAAAAAATCCTTCATCCAAAATAGATTCAATAGAGAAAAAAAAAGTACAAAAATATAACTATAAAAAGATATACATATTTGTTACATATATTTTGTTGTAAGTTTTGTTATACAGATGTTCCTCAATTTATGATGGGATTCCATCTTCACAAACTCATCATAAATCGAAAATATCATTAAATTGAAAGTGCATTTAATACACCAATAAACCCATGGTGAAGTCAAACAATCATAAGTTGAACCATCATTAAGTGGGGACCATCTGTATACATCTAAGAGGGGTGTGTGTGTGTGTGTGTGTGTGTGTGTAAATACATGTATTGCTATGGCCTGAATGTTTATGTCCCCCTAAAATTCATATGTTGAAACCTAATCCCCAATGCAATAGTTTTAAGAGGTGGGGCCTTTTGGAGGTGATTGGCTCATGAGGTCTAATCATGAATGGAATATAGAAGAGGCCCATAGGAAACTTGTTTGCCTCTTCTGCCATGTGAAGATGCATAGAGAAGATACCTTTCATGAACCAGCAGACAGTTCTTATCAGACACCAAATCTGTCAGTGCCTTGATCTTGAACTTCCCAGCCTCCACAACTGTGAGAAATAAATTTCTGTTGCTTATAAACAACAGAGTTTATGGTGTTTTGTTATAGCAGCCCAAACAGACTACGATATATTTGTGTGCGTGGGTGTGTGTATCTCAAAAACAATAAACATACTTATATTATTTATATGTATTTGGCAGGCTTAATATTAACCTCCTGAAGTGGAGTTCCAATATCATGAATAAAAAAACAGATAAAATACATGTCAGTTCAGTATTTCAAAACTCATGCCTCCAATTTCTATTGTCCTGCTATCCATACTTACAAACTATAATGTTAAAACTTTTAGTTTTGAAGGTTCAACACTTTTACGGGTTTTCTGAGCACCAAATCTGTAATTCACCTGATCATCATAGGGCAGATTACTGTGCTTACTTGAGCAGAATCTTAAAGCAGTAAAACCAAACAAAATCATATGTTGGGTGTGTTGCTCATATTTTTCTAATGTGCATAAAAATAAATGCCCAAATATTAGAATAATTATTGCAAATCTGTCCGGCTTAAGCCTTCATAAAATGAACGTACATATTACCTATAAAATTCTTCCTGTAATTTTAGATGCTCTTTTTGAGCTTAGGGGATATAATAGTTTCACTCGATTTAATCCACATCACTCAGTATGTCAACAGTACCTTTGGTCATCACTAATGCTTATGTTATCCCCTTGAGAATGAAAGGACACAGACTGAGAATGGGATTATAGGAGAGGAAACTACAGAAAAACCCACAGTTACAGTTTAGGAAGACTCTTTAAAAGAAAATCCGCAAATAAGGATATATGAATATTGCTGTTGGTTCCAGAACCGATGACTACACATAAAAGATTGAAGCAAATGAAGATTTTATTGTTGCCACTCTGACTTTCTAAAATGACACAGAAGCTTGCATGTTCTGGGCACTATTCCCAGAAGTATTGCATTCTCTCTCAAAATCCACAGATGCTCTTCTGGGAATGAGGTGGCGGCTCTGGCAACACAAATGAGCTGACAGCGTGTGACCATTCCTGGAAGCACTGCCTTCTGGAGATGAGACTTTCCAGAAAAAAACACCAAATTTAGTTCTGTTCTGTTCTTCACATATTTGGTATATTTTTAAAACTCACGGATTAATAGTATGTGGGGGAGAAAAGCTAGTTCGTGGTTGTTTGGAGACACCACTAATACATTTTCGAAACTGGAGACATGGTGATTTGAGTTATTGAAGACTGGAGTTTCTGAGGCACCACACAAATTAAAACTGGAAGTAGTCACTTCACCACCAGCAGGCCCATTCATTACTTTGCAGGAGAATAAAACACTACAAAATGCATGCTTTTAAAATAAAATATTTACTTACAATGCAGATAATACAGTTCTTTGTTAACATAATAGCTAGTATTTTATAGTAATTTTATCTTACATTTATAGGCTGACAACTTTTTAATTTTTAAAATTTTTTGTTGATTTAGAGGGTAAAGCAGTTTTGTTTAATGGACATACTGTGTAGTGGTGGACTCTAGGCTTTTTGAGGAACCGTCACTGAAATAGTGTACATTGTACCCATTAGGTAACTTCTCATCCTTCACAACCCTCCCACCCTCTCTTCTTTCCACGTCTCCAACGTGTATTATTTCACTCTCTATAGCCATGTGTACATACATATTATTTAGCTCCCACTTATAAGTGAGAATGTGTAATATTTGACTTTCTGAGTTATTTCATTTACGATAATGGCCTCCAGTTCCATTCGTCTATCCGCAAAAGACATGATTTTGTTTTTTATGGCTGAATAGTATTCCACTGTGTATATATGTATCACATTTTCCTATCTACTTATCTATTGATGGACACTCAGGTTGATTCTGTATCTTGGCTATTGTGAATAGTGCTGTAATAAACACATAAGTATAGCTATCTTTTTGATATAATGATTTATTTTCCTTTGAGTAGATTCCTAGTTAGTGGGATTCCTGGGTTGAATGATGTTCTATTTTTAGTTCTTTGTGAAATTTTCACACTGTTTTCCATAGAGGTTGTACTAATTTAACATTCTTACCAACAGTATGTAAGTATTCCCTTTTCTCTACATCCTTGCCAACGTTTATTGTTTCTTTGACTTTTTAATAATAGATATTCTGACTGGTGTAAGATGGTATCTCATTCTGGTTTTAATTTGCATTTCTCTGATGATTAGTGATGTTGAGCATTTTCTCATATGTTTGCTGCCCATTTGTATGTCTTCTTTTGAAAAATGTCTGTTCATGTAGTTTGCCAGATGCACAGTTTGGGAATGTTTTCTCATATTCTGTAGGATGTCTATTTACTCTGTTGATTATTTTGCTGTGCAGAAGCCTTTTAGTCTAATTAAGTCTCATTCGCCTATTTTTGTTTCTGTTGCATTTGCTTTTGAGGTCTTAGTCATAAAGTCTTTGCCTAAACCAATGTCTAGAAGAGTTTTTTCCACCTCGACTTAATTTTTGTATATGGTGAAAGTCAGGGATCCAGTTTCATTCTTCTGCATATTGCGCTCCAATTTTCCCAGCACCACTTAATGAATAGGACTGTGGTTCCCAGACCCTGGCCATGGACTGGTATTCGTCCGTGTCCTGTTAGGAACTGAGCTGTACAGCAGGAGGTTAGTGGCAGGCAAGCGAGCCAAGCTGCATCTGTATTTACAGCCGCTCTCTGTCGTTCGCATCAACGCCTGAGCTCTGCCTCCTGACAGATCAGTGGCAGCATTGGAGTCTGCATTACGGTAAGTTGTGCAATTATTTCATTATACATTACAATGTAATAATAATAGAAAGAAAGTGCACAATAAATGTAATGCACTTGAATCATCCTGAAACCATCTCCCCCACCCAGTCTGTGGAAAAACGGTCTTACTATCCTCGTTTTCAAATAAAGAAATGGAAGCCCAAATAATTTAAATGAATTATTTTATAAAATATATTTAGCAGGATTACAAAATTTAAAACCAAAATACAACATATCACCATACATAATAAATACTATTGACCCTTGAACAATGTGAGGGTTAGGGGTGCTGACCTCCTGAACAGCACAGTCAAATATCCACATATAACTTTTTCTCACCAAAAATTTAACTGTTAATAGCTTATTGTTGACCAGAAGCCTTACCAATATCATAACCAATTGATTAACACATATTTTGTATATAATATGTATTATATGCACTATTCTTATAACATAGTAAGCTAGACCAAAGAAAATGATATTAAGAAAACCATAAGGAAAAGAATGTACATTTATAGCACTGTACTATATTTATCAATATTGTAAGTTTATGTCTTCTGTTTACAAGATGAATCATCTGTTTGAAATGGCAGGCAACTGTAGCTGTAGACCTCAATCTACGGTACATATTAAGCTATTTAACTTTTTCTGGTAATGTCATTACTTTTCTCTGCTTTTTGGGAGCACTTCCAGCAACACTAGTTGTACTATGTATGGGTCCTATAGTGGTATTTGAGGTTTATGGGATTGTACTAAACATGGTGAAAAATATGTGAGAATAGCAAGAGATCACTTTTTACTGCAATGCACAATTTACTGGAAAGACAAATTGCTCATGTGGAGATGATTAGTGTCACATGATGGATACTCCACAAGACTTGAGCTCACCACAATCACAAAGGAGGTGGCTCCTAAATTGTTACAATTCAAAGCTATAAGAATGCCAGAATTTCAACTGTTATTTATATCTACTATTACTTGTGCTGATAGATGTTTAATTTTTAGATACTCTTTTTATATTTGTTCATATTCATTTGAAAGTAAATAGTGATTTCTTTCTAGCTAGTTATAATCATATATATCTTCATGTAAATGTGCAATATTTCAGTAAAATATGTTGGAATATAAAAAATCATTACAGTAGTTCAGTATGTACTATAGTTAATTTCATTTAATTACTATTAAATACTATTTATTTACTATTTAATACTGCATAAATTTTTATGTTTGTTTACCTTTCTCTCAACTACAAATGAACCATACACAATCTGTGCTTTTGTGTAAATTTTGATAAATTTTAATTTTCTATAATAGATTTGTGTATATTTTATGGTAATAAATGATAAAATAGTGTCTTTATATGTTTTACATATACATGACATACCTTTTTCTTAATTTATTGATATTTCTAGGCTACATGTTTCTTCTGAAAATTTTTTAAAATTGTGTCAAATCTCCAAAGAATTTAAAAATTTATTTATTTTTTAAAAGTCTATGTATTAGTAGACCTGCACAGTTTAAACCCATGGTGTTCTAGGGTCAACTGAATTTACTCTTAAAACAGCAAATCATATTTCCTGACAGTTTTCTATTTTATACTTTTGTCAAATTACTTTAAGGGAAACACTCTTTAGTACATATAGTTACTTTTTTACTTGAAATACAAGAACGACTCAATTGTGGTTCTTCTGGAACCAAACGAATTGAGCAGCTACTCAATCACCTGACATACAATAGTGAAGAATGAAGTTTTCTGTTTCACGAAGTTTTTCTTTTTAATTACCTAAAAAATTAATGCATGATTCTACAATATAAAAATCAATCAAGTACCCTTTGCTGCTTTGTATTAGTGGGATTATATTTGTTAAAAGATGAAAAGAAACTAAGATATTCACAAATCAATAATTTCACTTTTCTAGGAGTAGAAAATGTAGAGACGCAAAATGGTGCTGCCTATGTAATTTATATCCAAGCACAGTGACTTCTGACTGATAGATACTATAGAAAACAAAGCAAATACATATTAAAAATATCCATATAACTTCAATTGCTTTACTTGGGACAGATATGCTTGTGTATTACTTGGACAGTGTGTTAAGACTTGACAGAATACTTATTCTATCTACTGATCTGTCATGCTACTAAATTTTATTGTGGAATAATGCCAGTAAAAAAAAAAATCTCCTTTCTTTTCATAATGGTATTTGGCAGACCTATTGTTCTGTGCGTTTGCACATAGCAGTCATTCAAATATAATGATCTAAACAGATTCCAAATATTGATTTCTTGGCAAAAATTCTCCTACTGCCCCAGAAAAAAATTGTATGAAAAGTCATTATACGTTATCTGTGTTCTATCTGTGATTTTTTAGTGATGGCCCAACATATTGGTCATTTTTTTTTTCAGAGAAACAATGACACTAGCCTGCTCAATTAAATTAACATGTCCACAGCAATCATAACTGTTTAATTAGCAGAAGTTAATACAACAATGCAAAGAAAAATAAAGGAACATTAGAGAATGAGAGGAGCAAAGTATTTCACCATCTACCATGATGTAAGTAATAACACTGTTTACTTTATGAAAGAAGTAAATTTAGTCAATCTTCAGAAAGCAAGCCAGACAAATATCCAAAATGACATATGTTAAAAGGGATGACAGGACTGAAAATCACATGTGGTAAAATTTTTCATTCCTTAATTTTTCCATTATCCATTCAACTAATAGTATAGAGTACCTACTTTGTACCAACTAGCCTTCTAGAAACTAAAATATAAATCAGTGAATAAAACAGATAAATTACCTACTCTATGCTGAGCTTACATGCTAATGAACAAAGATAGAAGTAGATAAATTAACAAATACATTCATTGTCAGATAATATTAAAGACTATAGAGAATTCAAAGTAGGTAAATGGAAGAAGGATTGTCATGGGGAGATTCTAGTCAGAGGAAACATCAAGTACAAATGTTTAGAGATGGAAAGATTTCTCGTATGTGGGAGAAAGAACATGGAATGCAACGGTGGAGGGTTAGAGTTGTTCTGGATAAAATTAGAGTGATGCATATTGTTAGGGTTTTTATTGTGGAGAAACATACATAAAAGTTACCATTTAAACCATTTTTAAGTGTATAGTTCAGTGGCATTAAATGCATTCACATTGTTGTGCAACCATCACCACTGTCCATATCTGGAACTTTTTCATCATCCTAAACTGAAACACAGTGCCCATTAAATGATAACACATTATTCTCCATCCTCTCAGCCCCTGGTAACCAGTATTCTATTTTCTGTCTCTTTGAATTTGGCAATTCTATGTGCCTCATATAAGTGGAATTATACAATAGTTGTCCTTTTGTGACTGGCTTGTTTCATTTGGTATAATGTCTTCGGAGTTCATCCGTGTTGTAGCATTTGTCAGAATTTTATTTGTTTTTGAGTCTGAACAATATTTTGTTGAATGTGTATGTCACATTTTGTTTATTCATTCATCTATCAATAGACGTGTGAGTTGTTTCTACTTTTTGGCTATTGTGAATAATGCTGCTATGAACATGGTTGTACAAATACCTTCTCAGTTCCCTGTTTTCCATCCTTTTGGGTACATATGCAGAAGTGAAAGTGATGGATCATATGGTATTTCTACGTCTCATTATTTGAGGAACTTCCGCATTGTTTTCCATAGCAGCTGCTCCATTTTATATTCCCACCATCAATGCACAAGTGTTTCAACCTCTTTATATATCCTTACTGACATTTGATGTTTTTTGTTTTTTTGTTAGTAGCCTCACTAATGTTGTGAAGTGATATTTCACTGTGGTTTTGATTTGCATCTTCCTAATAATTAGTAATGATGAGCATCTTTTCATGTGCTATTGTCCATTTGTGTAATTTCTTGGAGAAATGTCTATTCAAATCTCTTTGCTCATTTTTTAAATCAGGTTCTTTGACTTTTTGTTGTTAAGTAGTAGTTTTTTACATATTCTGGATTTCGATCTCACAGGAGTTACATGATTTGCAAATGCAGTATTTTCTCTTTCTTTGAGTTCCCTTTATACTCTGTTGATAATGTCCCTTAATGCACAAACATTTTTAATTTTGATGAAGACCAATTTATGTTTTTTTTTTCTTTCATCATTTCTAATTTTGGTGTCAAATCCAAGAAATAATAATTAGCCAAATCTTATGTCATGACCCTCTTCCCCTATTTTTTTTCTAACAGTTTAATAAGTTTGTCTCTTATGTTCTGGTTTTTGGTCCATTTCGAGTTAATTTTAATATGAGGTGTAAAGTTAGGGTGTAACTTCATTGTTTTGATGTGGATGTGCAGTTTTTAACATCATTTATTGAAAAGACTTCTCTATGCCCATTACATGGTGTTGGTGCCCTTAAAAATTATTTGACCATATTTGGAAGGGTTTATTTCTGAGCTCTCTATTCTGTTCCATTGGTCTTTACTTCAGTCTTATGCAAATACTATGATTTTTTTTCTTTTTTTTTTTATTTCAGCATATTATGGGCGTACAAATCCTTAGGTTGCATATATTGCCTTTGCCCCACAAGAGTCAGAGCTTCAAGTGTGTCCATCCCCCAGACAGTGCTCACTGCAACCATTAGGTGTGTATGTACCCATCCCCCCCTCCCCCTCCCATCTGTCCAACACCTGATGAATGTTACCACTATATGTGCACTTAAGTGTTGATCGGTTAATACCAATTTGATTTTCTTCTGGAATTTGTATTGTTTCATTTAAGTTTTACATTTAAGTTTTTAATCCATCATGAACCAATTTTTAGGTATGGTGAGAGAGAGGGATCTTGTTTCATTCTTCTGCATGTGGATAACCAGTTTTCCCAGTACCATTTATTGAATGGGGCTTTCTTTCTCCATTGTATGTTGTTGTTTGCTTTGTCAAATATCAGTTGATTGTAGGTACATGGTTTTATTTCTGGGTTCTCTATTATGTTCCATTGGTCTATGTCTCTACTTTTATACCAGTATTATCCTGTTTTGGTTACTTTAGCCTTGTAGTATAATTGTAAGTCATGTAATGTGATACCTCCAGATTTGCTCTTGTTACTTAAGATTGCTTTGGCTATTCAGGCTCTTTTTTGGTTCCAGATGAGGCTTAGGATTATTTTATCTAGATTTATGAAATATGATGCTGGTATTCAGATGGGGATTGCATCAAATCTGTAAATCATTTTGGGCAGTATGGACATTTTAATGATGTTGATTCTACCAATCCATGAGCAGGGGATGTTTTTCCATTTGCTTGGGTCATCTGTGATTTCTTTCATCAGTGTTTTTTAGTTTTCCTTGTAGAGGTCTTTAACCTCCTTGGTTAAGTATATTCCTAGGTATTGTATATTTTTTGTAGCTATTGTGAATGGTATTAAGTCCTTGATTTGACTCTCTGCTTGATTGTTATCAGTATATAGAAATGACACTGATTTGTGTACATTGGTTTTGTAACCAGAGACTCTGATGAATTAATTTATCAATTCCAATAGTCTTGGTGGAGCCCTAGGGTTTTCTAGATACAAGATCATATCGTAAACAAACAGGGATAGTTTGACCTCCTCTTTCCTAATTTGGATGTCCTTTATTTCCTTCTCTTGCTTGATTGCTCTGGCTGGTACTATGTTGAATATAAGTGGTCACAGTGGGTACCCTTGTCTTGTTCCAGTTCTTAGGGGGAATGCTTTCAGCTGTTCCCCATTCAGTAGATTGTTGGCTGTGGGTGGATCATATGTGGTTTTTATAATTTGAGGTATGTTCCTTCTATGCCTAGTTTCTTGAGGGTTTTTGTCATGAAATGGTTCCGGATTTTGCCAAATACTTTTCCTGAATCTATTAAAATGATCATGTGGTCTTTGTTTTTGTTGCTGTTTATGTGCTGAATGACATTTATTGATTCACATGTGTTAATACATCCTTGTATCCCTGCAATGAAACTGATTTGATCATGGTATATTGTCTTTTTCATGCGCTGCTGAATTCAGTTTGCTAGTATTTTCTCCAGGAGTTTTCCATCTATGTTCATAATGAATATTGTTCTGTACTTTTCTTTTTTTGTTGTGTCCTTTCCTGGCTTTGGTATCAAGGCGATAGTGGCTTCATAAAATGAGTTAAGGAGGATTCCCTCCTTCTCCGTGTTATTGAATAGTGTCTGTAAGATAGGTACCTGTTCTTCTTTGTAGGTCTGGTAGAATTTGGCTGTGAATTCATCTAATATGGGGCTTTTTTCTTCTTGGGAGATTTTTCATTACTGATTCGATCTTGCTGGTCATTTTCAGTCTTTCAGGGTTTCTACTTCTACTTTTAGAACATTTATATTTATGTTAAGCCCACCAGATAATCCACAATATCTCTCCATGTCAAGATAATTAAACACATATACAAAGTCTCTTTTGCCATATATGATAATATATTCACAAGTTCCATAAATTAGGACCTGGGCATTGCTCTTCCTATCACAGTAATGAAGAAAAGATAATCAAAAAGATAATAGGTGGACTGGATTTTAAGTCCCAATAATTTTTAAAACTGTTAGAGTATAACAGAATGACAAATATTGCATTATTCCACTTATATGAGGTATCTATGATAGTCAAACTCATATTAATAGTATCAGAGAATACTATGGTGGTTGCCAGGGACTGGGAGTTTGGGAAAATGGGGAGTTGTTCATGGGTTTAAAATTTTGATTACATTAGATAAGTAAATTCTAGAGAAGTGCTGTACAATATAGTGCTTATGGTTAACAATAGTGTGCACTTCAAATTTTGATAAGCGTGTATATCTCATGCCATATATTCTTGCCAACAAAAAAAAGAACATAGGAAAGTTCCAAAGGTGTTGGATATATCTATTACCTTGATTGTGGTGATGGTATCACAGGTGTTAGCATATATCCAAACTCACCAATCTGTGCACATTAAATATGTGCAGCTCTTTGTATATCAATTATGGCTTGATAAAGCTGTTTAAAAAAAAAGTTGATCTGGCATAGCCTAGACTGTCATTGCTCTCTAATATCTGTTTTCTGTTATTTTTTTTCTAGGCAGATAGTTAGATATACTGTACTTCCAATCATTGCTTTTCTAGTTAGATATAGCCATATGACTGAGCTCTGACCAGCGGAATGTGAGTAGAATTGATGTACATTCCTTTCTTTTCTGGTTCACAATGTCATCTCATGCATGGTCCTCCTCTTTTTCCTCTAATTCCTGATATATATAGTATACTATATTATATAAAGTATATATATATATATATAATTACTATTGACATTACAATTAAAAGAAAATAAAATTTAAAATTCAGTTCCTCAGTCCTATTAGCCATATTTCCATATTTCAAGTGCTCAATAGCTACATGTGACTACTGGGTACCATATTGATTAGTGCAAACATAGAACAATTGAATCAATTCAGAAAGTTCTATTGTAGAGTTCCTGACTAAAGGAAGGCAGAGCCACAAGAAGTCAGAAGCCTAGGTCCCTATATGACTACATATATATATAGAAGAACTCCGTCTCGACTCCTGATTGACACTGAACTGTGCCAGGATCAATTTTTTTTTTCTTCTGTTAAGCCAGTGAGATTTTACATTCTTTGTTATGGTACTTAGCACTCTTTAACTAATATAGCTAGAAAGAAAAGAAATGAGTTTGGTGGATATTGTGATGTACTACACAGATTCTCTTTTAGTAATAACACACTTATTAGCCCAGCTATTGGGTATGTTGGCCAACATCTAAAGACTGACTGATATTGGGGTATAAAGACCTGAGTCCTTTGCTCCAACCTGGAACAGCTCTGAAGGGTCTTCTACTATTTGGATCTCCCTACAGGGTTATTTGAGACTTCCCTTAAGACTCCATGACAGCTTCATTTCTCTTCCTGTCCAATGCTGCTTACTTTCCTTCTATCTAACAGGTATTTCTGTTTTGTTTTGTTTTGTCTTTCTCAAGAACCTTCCTGCATGCTAACCACCATCTCAGTGTCTGATTCTTAGGGAATACAGCCTACATAATTGGTACTGAAATTGGCCTAAGAAATCAGATGCTGAAATAGAATTCAAGAGCTGAATCACCTGCCACCCAGCTTTTATAAGGGCCCCTACCTACTCTGGAAGGTAAAGTACAGAGAGACCCTGTTACAAGTTGATGGCTAAATTGCTAAAGCTTTTTCCAGTGGTGAACTAAGATGGTGTATTGTTAGAAAGGAGTGTATTAGCCTGTGGCAGGTATTAAGCATTTGAGTAAAAAGGGAGAAAGAATAAAGTCAATAGATTTTGATGGCTAGGGCTGAGTTTGCTTGATGCTTTGAAGAACGGATTGAAAAAAAAAAAAAAAAAAAAAAGCTGTTAGCAACACAACCAAAAGCTAGGACTGAACTGAAATCCAGAAGTCCTCATTAATAGCTAACTCAGCCAACATAAACCAGCAGGAGCTAGGGTAGTATGTAAGACACTGAATTCTGAGGCCACTAAATCAAAGATAGAGGGTTACAGAAAGGAGAGCTTATTTGGGGAGCACTTCCCAGGTTACAGGACTTCGTATCCTGGAAAAGACCTCAGGAGGTGACGTGAACCCTCTACTGGAATCATGGAGAAAACAATGGCTTATTCTAAGTAAAGTTATATGTCACACAGCCATGGAAGACAGTGACAAGAGCTTGCCAAGAAAGGTGTTTTAGAGGGTGGAAATCTATAAAAATCCTCTAAAAACTCAGATGATCTCCATATCAGTGCCATTTTATGGGTCCAGTGATTTGGGTCATACCACAACATCCTTTCTAAAATAAAGGAGAAATAGTCTGTACATAACCTCTCCATGCAATACAGGAAGCACCAGTAGGAAGAAAGGATAATATGTAGTTGACTACTTCAGGAAATATTAATATATTCCTTGGAATACCTGGAATATTGTTCTGTGTCATATAATGGGTGTCTTAGTTCATTTTGTGTGGTTAGAATACCACATGCTGGGTAAATTATAATGAACAGAAATTTATTGGCTTACAGTTTTGAAGTCCAAGAATAAGGTGCTGACATCTATTTAATAGCAAGGGTCTTCTTTCCACATCACCCCATAGCAGAAGAGCAAAAAGAGAGCAAGAGAGAACAAGAGGAGGCCAATCTCATCCTTGTATAAGAAACCCACTCCTGTGATAAGGAACTCACTCCTATGCTAATGGCATTAAATCATTCATGAAGCCAGTGTTGCCATGAACAAACACTCCCCATTAGGCCCCATCTCTGAGCGCTGCTGCATTGAAGATGAGGTTTCTAACACATGAACTTTGGGGACTCATTCAAACCATATCAATGGATGATAT